>BQNB010041822.1:0-32145 GCA_026074375.1 Tanacetum coccineum
TGTGATGGCGATTTCTTCAAGTTTCTCTTTGTTTCTCAATAAAGTACTTAACCATTTGTTGAATTTTGGCATTTCTATGAGAGCATCTTTTAAACCAATTTTTAAACGTAGTTGTTTAAACAACTTCATAAACCTGCTTTGCTGAGCACTGGGTGTATCTTTCTCTCTCACTTTCATCCTCTCGGGGTATGGAAGTTTAGGTTGATATGAATTAGGCTCTGGAGAATTAGGCTCTTGAATAATTGTCTTAGCTTTTGGTTTTGGAATTTCAATAAAAATTGAATCTTGATCCTCTGGAGGTGGGACTTGTGCGGTACTTTCTGAACCTGGTTTTTGCACTTTGTCCATTGACGTCTTTGGGTTTCGTTTTGGTTCCTTTAGAGGAGTAGGAGTAGGAACACGAGGAGTCGAAGGTCCTTCACAAGTTTTACCGCTTCGTGTAGTGATAGCATTAACATGCTCGCGAGGGTTAGTCACGGTTTAACCTGGAAGAGCACCTGATCTCGAGGTAGAGGCGGTATTGCTATTGTGATAATTTTGCATAAAACTTAACATCATGTTTTGAAAATCATCTTGCTTCTTTTGAGAATCATTAAAGCTCTTTTGAAAATCATTTTGATTCCTTTGAAAATTATCCAATTTCATTTGCAAATTGTTCATATTAGCATCATTAGCCTTCGTGTAGGCTTCAAATTTAGAGTTTGTCACCGGAGCTTGTTGAACGGGGGCTTGATAAGTCGGAGCTTGATGGTTTAAGCCCGAGTTAGCTCCTTGGTGAACTTGATTCCCTTGGTTATTATTCCCTTGATTCCTATTGTACCCTTGGTTTTGGTTATACCCTTGATTTTGATTGAAACGGTTTTGGTTGTTTTGAATCGGAGGAAAACCAGGAGGTTGGATTTGGTTTGCAACCATTGGAGGTCTAGAATTAGTATTTCCTTGATTAAAATTGGCTGCAGCAGCTTGTGAAACGTACTCTTGAATGTTGTCTCGATAAAAGTTGCCATCGGTGGCTGGACAATTTCTATAAGAATGAGCACCTCCACAAGTTACACAACTCTGCTTGACCGCTTTTATGGGCACGGGAGCTTGGGCTTTCTGTTTGTCGATAAGTATAGTCTTCATCATATTCTTAAGTTCAGAAACTTCGGTTGTAAGAGCAGCAACATCCGGTGAAATTCCGGTGGTAGATGAATTCGAACTCACTTTAGCAACAACTGCCTTGTTTCGTGAATTACGAACCTTGAATTTACTCTCGATAATTCTCAAGCATTCACGAGGCATCTTATCCAAAAAGTTTCCACCCGCAGCGGAATTCAACGAATCTTGATCATTAGCATTTAAGGCATTGTAAAACATATCTAGTTGATGTAATTCTGAAAATCCATGATGTGGGCATGCTCAAAGAAAAACATTAAATCGATCACAAGCCTCGTAAAACAACTCGTCAAATCTTTGTTGAAATCTCGTGATTTCGTTTCGAAGATTTGTCGTTTTCGAAAAAGGAAAGAATTGATTAATGAATTTTAAAACAAGATCACCCCATGTCAAAATTGATCGAGGAGGTTCTTTCTCTAGCCAAATCCAGGCTGAACCTTCGAGAGAAAATGGGAAAAGCATAAGCTTAATTGACGTGCTCGGGACGTCCGAGAATCTCGTCGTTAAGGTGATCTTGTTGAAATAACGGATGTGAGCATGTGGGTCCTCTTTATCATGTCCGAAAAACTGCTTGTTTTGAACAAGATTGATCAAACCATGCTTTAACTCAAAATTAGCATTGATTTCGGGAATTACGATTGCATCCTCGTACCCCTCGGTGGGTGCTTGGAGCAATTCCGCCATAGTCCGGTTATCGGCCATTGGAACTAGGGGAGGATTATCAAAAGGTTCTTCTAAATTAAACGGTTCTACAACAGCCGGTGGGGCTTGTTGTTGACGGTTACGGTTACGGTTGCGGGTTTGAGAACGAGTGCGCATGCACAAAATAGAAAAAGAAAATTTATACTAATTTTTTTTTTTGGATTTTTCAATTTATTAACAATCTATTTTAACGGATAACGAGAAGACAACTTAAACCAAATAATCAAATTTACTTCACGGTAGCTCTTAAAATTTTTACTTTTTAAGGTGAGCCGTTCCTCGTAAATGACACAAATGACAAGTTTTTAAATCTTTGGTTTGGGAACTTATTGATGGATAATACCTCAATGGAAGGTATTATTTGTTGGTGTTCTTTTACCAACTTTGTTTATTTTATTTCTTTTTTATGGATAATTTTTTATATTTTTTATTTTTTATTTTTTTATTATATTTTTTTATATGATAATTATACTAATAAAAGAAAAGAAAAATATTTTTTACTTTTTACTTTTTATTTTATTTTTATAAAAGCGTAACTTTCGAAAACGAAAGGTTCTTCAAATCACGATCGACAAATCCAAACGAAGGAATCTTAATCACAAATCCGGCAAAACGCGCCAAAAAATTGGAATAAGCAATTCTAATACACGTAAGATAATTACTTTATAACAGGCTTAAGGAAAATTCCAAAAGTGACCCTTAAGGAAAATTCACTCAAATATATATATAATATTATACGTATATTAACCGGGAAGTATGATTCCCGGGTCGTTATTCCCCAATGATTTATAAAATTGAAACCACGTTTGAATTTAGACAATGATTTGAAATGGTTCGAAGATTGGATTGGTTATCTATTTCTACGAATGAAAAATAAGTAAAACAAATACGGGAAAGCAATTAAATCACAAAACGAATAACGGGAATTTAACAAACGCAACAATTTAGCAAGTAAACTAAATTTAAAACCTATGAATGCAAATTTAATATCTAAACCTAAATTAAGACAAAGGTAAATTTTAAGAAAAATAAAATTATTTTTTTTATTATTTTTTAATTTTTTTTTATGATTTAAAAGCTAATTTAATGATTATATAATAGCCCCCCCCCCCCCCCCCCCACCCATAGTAAATAAATAATTAATTCCTAAAAATTCTAAAAAATGATTTTAATTTCTTAGAAAAATTTTAAGTACAGATAAAAACTCAAATACTTTTTTTAACTATTTTTTATATTAAATCTTAATTTATAAACACTATTAAAAAGCTTAAAAAACAGATAAAAAATCTAAAGTGACAAAAAAATGATTTTAATGCATGTAACCTAAATAGATATTTATTCTAAATCTAAAAAAATATTTTTTTTGTATTTTAAAAAATTATTTTCTATTTATTTGATAGATTTTCTAAAAATTAATCTAAGAAAATGATATAAAAATTAAATAATAATGAGAAAATCCAGAAAAATCATAAAAGTCCTAAATGATGAAAAGATACAAAGGAAACTTAGAAGCAAGTGCCCAGCTTAACTAATATGCTGGGAAAAATCCTAATAAGATACGGCTTATTTGGAAAATAGAAAATTAAAAAGGTGTTATAGGAAAGTGTGTGAGAGCTTATGATGGGAGATGCTTTGTGTTGCAAGAATGGTTAAGTGTGTTATGTATGTAAAGCAGGGTGTGGGTGCGAGTTCCCCGGGCCTAGCTGTTTGCTGGGGTTATTTTTTATTTTTAAAAAGTTAAACAAAGTTGTAGAAAACCTGAAAATAAGCATTTTTAATAAAAGAAATTATTTTTGAAAATAACTAAATAAGCTGAAAACTGGCTTATAAGACAGAAAAAACTCTTAAAACTATTTTTTTTTATTTTTTGGCTTTTTATCTAAAATTGACAACTTAAAAAGCTAACAATAAGCTAAAAGCTAGGAAAACAAACTATAAGCAAACTATATTAAAACTAATAAGCTAGTTTAAAAAAGAAAATAAGCAAAAAGTAAGGAATTAAGCAAGATTAAGACACTTAAAATAAAACTTGTAAACCAAACAGTCAAATAGCAACTTTTAAGCTTAAATTTATCTAGCAAATAAGGACTTAAGACAAAAATGGCTTGCACTTACTGAAAGCTTATACTACTAACTATTTGAAAATGCTTTTTAAAACTTTTTTAAACTACAAGAGCTTAATGAAAAAGCTATTTGAAAACAACATGCAGACAGAATACTATTTTTTTTTTGAATTTTTATGAAAAGACAAAGAACAATATTGCAAACCTAATTCAGATAAGCAAATAAACTTTTTAAGCTAAAATATAAACATTAGCTATTCTATATTAACCAAAAACTATGTGCAAAGAAAATTAAAAGCTAAAAACTACTTTTACTTACTAAAATTTAAGCTAGAAAATGGACAGTTTGGCTGTTCTTTATGCTGATGCAGTTAACCAAAAACACAAAACATAAGTGCAGACCTAATGACTTGGTTATAACAACTTTCAAATCACCAAAACAAACTCAACAAAAGCATTAACAATTACTAGGACATATTAGAGCTAGATATGCACTATGAACTAACTTTAATGGCACAGGTCCAAAGTATTAACTAGAAAACATATGAAAAATGGATTAAACCTATAAGCTACTCTAAATCTTGCTTATATAAACCTATTAATGAGATTTAAAGTGATCCAAACGTCCAGTTGGCTTTGACAGTACTAACTCTAGTTAGTACTGTCAATAGCCAAACACCCCTTTAAACTTACTCAACTCCATTATAGGCTTATGATAATGAGATTTTAAGCATAAGTATCAATTACCAGATGCCTTAAACGATTATTATAACCAAAATGATCATGTATGAATAAAGCAAATAGATTGAAATAAAGAGCTAATAACTATGCTACTAATATTTTTGATTTTTATTAATTTATAAGACAATATGAAGAAAACTAACATATAAGCTATCAAACTTGAAAATAGATACTCAAACATACTTAATAAGCACAAATACATAGATTTAAGCACAAATAAGCAAGAGATAAGCAGATTAAGCAAATTTAAACTAGAAAACTTAAAACAGATAAGGTAAATGAAGACTTACAACTGCCTTAGCTAAATAAAGGCTTTCAAATGCTTTTATGAGCTAGTCAACAAGCTCTAGCTTATCACAAAGATATGTAGTAATGTCATAAAGTCTTCCTTTGTAAGACTTATCATCCCAAGCAACCATAATTTATTTATAGCAAAGGTATTATTGATTTTAAGGTTAAAGTGGATTAAATGGTGATTTGAGCTCTTATCTAGCTTATAGACTCAGTGAGCTTAAGTGAGCTTTTGCCAAGTATGAAAAAGTACATGAGATAATTTGATTTGCTAAAAAGCTTAATAGTAAAAAATAGATTTATGTAATAGTAAAAGATGATTTCATTAATAGGAAAACAAATTACAATACTTTGAAAAGGAGATTACAAAAGTTTTAATAAGAAAATTACATTTAAAATAAAAAGAATAAAAAAGCTACTTAAAAAAATACAGAAAAAAGAAGATGATGTGTATGTGAGTTAGGAGCTCTATTTATAGCCTTGAAGAGATGCTTCTAGGTATTCTTAGCCCGTTCATCATTAATTGGTCTTGCCCCTTGATTCTTTGGCATATTCATGGTTCCTTACTTGTGGATCGTTGGATTAAATGAGTGAGCACACGGATTGCCAACGTGGCGTTCCGTGTGTCAGAGCACTTGTGCTTCTTTTGCACTCAAGTTAGTGCAAAATCCTTGTCCTTGGTGTGCTTTCTTCCATA
Source organism: Tanacetum coccineum (assembly GCA_026074375.1). Lineage (NCBI taxonomy): Eukaryota > Viridiplantae > Streptophyta > Magnoliopsida > Asterales > Asteraceae > Tanacetum > Tanacetum coccineum. The sequence goes on from BQNB010041822.1 coordinate 5,653, forward strand.
TACGCGTGTCATTCTTTGTGGGTTTCCACCAATGAGAGCCCCTCAATGACGTATAACTCTGCCACCTTGTCACTTGCCCTTTGAATTGTTGAGCCACATCATTAATTGGAGTTTACCCCATGTTTTGAGGTGGGTAACTCATTGAGACGACGATGAATAGTAAAAGTCCTTTGGCGCCATTTTTAACCGTTTAGTTTGAGAGTTTGACTGGGGCTTGGGTGGGCTTTGACTAAGTTTGGGCCATGGTTATATAATAAAGGGAATGGGTCACGGTTATTGGGTTAAGTGAGATAACGAGCGTTATCTCTTATAGTATAAAGAGATAACGACCATTAGGGCCTATAAGGGTTATTTTTTTGTATTTTAGTTTAACAATGAGGGTTGTTTTGGACATTTTGGAGTTTTTGTCTTCTTGTGGTTGACCAAGGTTAACTAGTTGACTTGAGTTGACCATTGGTTGACTTGAATTGACTATTTGATCTTTCAGCCATAAAATCCCCGGCTCTTATACAATCATTCCTTTCCCGTGTCCGTGTTTTTCGGTTTTGACCGTTTTCTTGATATGTTTGCATTATCCGTACCTACACAATCACAAAGACAAAACAAGCAACGTACAAGCATTTTATGCACAATTTTGGTCTTTTAAAGGGCATTTTTGATATAAAACAGATATGTGTTTTTACACATATCAAGTTACCTTATACTTTGGTTTGACATTTACGTATTTAGCCTTAGTATGACATCAACAAGTTAATTCAGAAGGTTATGTATTTTGTTCTTGAATGTCTTCAAGATTTGTGGATACTCCCACTTACTTTTGTAAGTAGAGTCAATTCTCTAAATACTAAGTATTTAAGTAACAATAAATTGTTCTTAATTGGGAAATTCAAAACACATTTTATAGTTCTCATCTCTAGCTTGTTAATAATATGCTTCATAAGATATTAACAAATTTTAGAACTTCAATCAAAACATAATGGAATTTCACCCAATACATAAAATAGATAATGTCTTGAATACCTTCTAGGTTGGAACTATATTGAGTGTATCCATGATACATGCAAATTTCTAACCTTGATAGATTTTGGAGGTAGAGCAATTAAAGTTATCAGAAATCAAACAACATGAATATAGTTTGTTTCAACACATTATACATACCATAATGATGTGGTGTTCTATGAGTATTGGAATTGTGAGACTACATCAGAATTCCTTAGATAACTTAATTCTCTTTGGATAAAATACTTGTTAATTTGGTCGAGCCAAATTGAATATGTAGTATTTTAAAACCAAGTGCATGCTATAACGTATATTTCTTTGAATAGTACAATAACTCTATTGCGTCATGTGTTTTAAAGAAAAAACAGAACATGTCAAGTATACGTTACAAGTCATTGAATAATTCAAGGACATCATGTTAATGTGTTAACAAGAAGACACAACAATTTTAATACTTACTTTATGTTATTAGTCATTGATAAATTCAAGGACTTTATATTTATGTCTTAATCAGAAAACATAATTATAGTAAATAAAGTAGTTATGAACGCAAACTCTTGAGTTCAATAGTAATTTCAAGTTAATTTCATACTTCATAATTATGATTATATAATTTAACCATAATTATATTGACTAAAACATGTAGTCAAAATTTTGAAGTAGCTTTACATTATATCTTGACATTTAAATGTAATAGGGCAACCAACATCTTGTGTGTTTAAGTCTTAGTAGAATTATTAGCTTTCTTACTTTGCGATCAAAAGAAACCAATAATCATATTTATTATAGGTTATTCTTGCACTCATTTAAAGATTTCTGCCATTGTGTGCGGTACAATATTTTATAAAGCCAAAACAAAAATATGACCAAGCGTTCGATTGTTTAAACATTATGATAAGTGTCATATATATTACGTAGATATCTAACCATAAGTTTAATAAGGAATTGTGGATTATTATTCTATAGAATAACAATTTCGGAAAGCTAAATCGATAAGGCAACATGTTAATCTAATAAAATAAAATGCATCTTCCTTTAAGCCAATGTCGTTCATATTCGGAAAGTGATGGAATTATTCCAAAGTAAGCTAGAATAATATGGGCAACTAACAAGGAATAATACTTGCAGCTCCTATTGAATTTGACAAATATTACATGAATGTCATTTCTGTATAAAAGCAGAGCTCCCATTGGATTTGTCAAAATTGTAAGTTGTTACAATCACCAGCCTAGGATAGAAATTGCGATTTATTTAAATTTCATATTCTCTTAGAATTCCTACAAGTAGTAATGTTCTCAAGTATTGAACAGCGCATATGAAATTCTACTTATGTAGATGAAGAACTAGCCATCCATGGTTTCATTAACTTGAACATTTTAGCATGCAGTTCCTCCTTAATCGGTCTGCCTAGCCACAAGGATGTTTAGCACTATAAGGAATGAAGTGAGTCCAAGAAAAAAATACCTAGAAGACATTCTAGTAATTTTCTTTACTCGTTGCGGTTTATTAAGAATTCCTCTTATTAACATTTAAAGCTCATCAATCGTCTTGACAAGTGCAAGATGTCATTATTTTGGTAGCTATAGACAAAATGTTCTCTAGTTACACAAAATATTTTATCTTTCAATTATTTCATAACCGAAAAAGGGTAATGAAAGATTGTAAGTGGTTGAATTATAATGATAAAATTTCAATTGTAATCCTATCGTAGGTTTTGTCAACAAGGTGAGAGATAGGAGTAAGTCTTACTTTCTTACCAGAAAAGAGACTATGTTTTTCTTTATAAGGAAAACAAACTTTTCGTTTTACGATTTTTGTTGCAATAACAAATTAATCAGGAACATAGAAAGTTTAATTTTAGTATTTTGATAATTAAATTTCTTAAAAAGATTAACTACCTAATTAATTTCTAAAAGACTAAGATCCAACTTGATCCTACCACTTATTACTGAAGGTCTGAAAACGTGAAACACAAGTATGGCAAGAGGTAAGCGGCGTGTGTTTTTGCATTGTAAATGCAACTCTTAGTTTTATAAGACACATGACTTTAGTAATCATATAGTAATGTCATGTACATGGTTTTGTCTCATCTTATGCCTTCGGGTCCAAGGTCTGACCAGGTAACTCGATTTAAGTCCACCAATAAGATCTTGCAAAAATTAACATTGATCTGACATGTAGAAAAACTTTGCATGGGTTGGAAAAGGCCTCGAGGTATGACAAGAGAGGTCTTTCCAAGTGACATGTCTTTTTGGTTGGCATCAGACTTAAACTTTCACATAGGGTGCGAAAAAACATTAAAATTGATCAAACCCTATATTGTACTCTCACATGTGTCCAAAGACACAAGTTCTTCTAATAATTGCCTCATATGCCGTAAGCCTGTTGTGGAGCAGAAATATAATTAAAAGGTAATTAAAAACTCTAGAATTCTTCAATCCATGGGTCAATTTTGGACATGGTCAGTAGTGATTCATCATTGATAAGAGCATAAAAACATTATAGTTTTTAATCGGATTATAAGATGATTTATATTTTCAAGTCTCGTCGTGGGAAACCTTAAAGGCCATGATTATCGGATGTAAGCCAAACCCAAGTTGGACCATAATACTTCAAAAATCAAATCCAGTTATAATAAAACAGTTCATTAGATTTAACGTCCGTATTTAATTTGTCCAAAGCCAGTTTTATCAAATAACACATAACAGGGTTCACTAGGAGTTTAATTATTATGTGTGTATTTTACAGACAGATTTAAACCAAGATTCGAGTAAGTTCGAATGGAAAAGTCACGTTTCTAAAAGAATCCCCAACTTATAGAATAACCACACCCAGATTACCACATAAACTTCAAGGAATCGTCAGTTTTTAAAAAAACATATTTCTCTTCTAAGTATAGTCCGTTTAGAGTTTTCAAAAAGTCTTTTGCATATATTAACTAGTCTCATGGAATATCACATATAAGCAAATAAAAAGATAGAAAAAGGGGATGAGGTGAAGACAAACTCTATATAGAAAGCAGTAAATCACATAATGCCCCGAGTTCTCATAAGAGTCTTCTTCAAACGAAGAACCAAAAGACTCTCACTAGGTTTTTTGCTAAAATACTTAGATCGCCACATCAATCATATAATATGATTGCATGAGTCTTAAGGCCGAGAAAAAGAATAATAAGACTTAATTAACTTTTAATTATATATATATATATATATATATATATATATATATATATTCTTTTTCAATCTATATTAGCTAGTAATAATACCAAGATTCTAGATTTTTATTTATTCTTTATGGCAAGGAAAAAAAAAAAAAAAAGGAAAAACTGCATTTGTTGCCATAATTTCGATCAAAACAATAAATAAAAGGTTTTTTATGTGGATCTAGCATGTTTTATAAGTGTGTTAACCTAACACCATCGTGGTTGACTCGTGATGCCTCTGTTAGGAGTTTATAACTAGTAAAACCATTTACTACGAGTTCGCAGCGGATTGATCTCGTTTGGATATTAAGAAACTAACACACAAATTTAATAAGAAACAGTAACGTTTGTTTAATGACAATTTGTTAATAAACTAGAATATCGATCTTGAATCTTAGTGAGTAAGTTACACATTACGGTTGCTAACACAACACGTTAATACAAATGCAATCAATGATGCTAGGACTTTACTTCAGTCTATCAAACACAAAAGTGTATAATACTTTATTTCTTGGATGAAATCACAAACCTAGTTTGTTGTCACATCCCAAATTAGACGGCAAGCGGAATTGTAACCATTGGGGTTGCGACTTCAAGGCACAAGGGAAAGTCACAGAAAACGACCTCAAAGAGACTTTATAATATTTTCACATTTGATATATAAATTAGAGTTTACAAAGGATTCCCATTTGTAATGCAAAGAAACATTTGTTTAAAACGTTGTCGAATGGTATAAAGTTATTAAGCCTTCAAAATATATATGCCCCGATCTCGATATGCTCCCAATGCTCAGTTAGCAAAATAATAACCTGAGAAAATTACACGCAAACATCAACAATTAATGTTGGTGAATTCATAGGTTTAAGTTAAAATCAGTGTTGAAATCATTTATAGAATTATTACAGTAAGAAAAGAAGCGTAAGGACATTTCAAAGTATTATCTTCCGAAATCCAAGATGCTATTTAATAAATCTTGTAATGTTCAGTAGTGGACCACAAGATCGAAGTATTGGTGGGGACTAAGTACGTTTCAGAAGGTACACAAAACAAGTAAGGTAGACAAGGGATATACACATTCACAAAGTCTAAATATATAACAGTATTATTGCATAAGCTCATGACCCCGAAGCCTTAAATAGATTTGTACCCCAATCTGAATATAGGGATGCTTGCCAAAACATACTCCTCTCAATGTTAAAATGCCACCCGTTTCAAACTAGTGACCCAAAGTTAGGTGGGGATTGTCATCCCGATAATCTATCCACAATCACTTCGCTCTTCTACATTAGCAAGTAGGTTCTGATAAGTAGGGACTTCACGGCAATAAGGTAACTTAGCAATAATATTCAGGCAGTAATCTGGATAGCATACACTTTATAAACACTTGTGTCCATAGTAAAACAATCATGTCTAAAATTCACGATTTCAAATATAGGTATTCACGATCTCAAATCATGTAGTAAACAAATCAAACTTAGTAAAAATAATCATGTAACGCTTACGTATAGAAATCAATAAGTTTATGTAGTAAAACGAGCACGTATTCTCACCCCGAAAACAGTTTAAGAAAACCATTAAAAGAGAAAAGGTGGGGCTATGAACTCACCTTAGAAGTGAAGTGAAGAATAAGTCGAGTGAATGAATGAAAACGCGTCACGGAAATATCCGAAAGCAACCTAAGTAGATATCGGTCGTATAAGCACTAATCGCTATGATTAACTAACATCATATGCAAGTCTTATGTTAGTTACATCATACTATCGTTCGGGCTATCATAATTAAGAGGTCATGTAGTGAACGTATGAGGAGCTAGGACACTTTAAATCGTAAATCCAGCAACTCGTCGATACGCCACCCCGAAGAGGCCTCATTATGAAACTCCCTAGTAATATAGTACTTTGATAACCACATATAATTCTATATAGCTCAATCACCATCTAATTGTTTTGGTAAAATTGTGTTTAATAAGTTAAAACGTTTATAATTACCGTTGTAGTAAAACTGGCGTAACTTTCGCGTTTTAAGCCCGATTTTGACGTTTCTTATGCCCACGCTTTCGTATTAGGACGAGTTATCATAATTTGACATTTTCATATTTTTGATCCTCTGATGAACAGTACTTTTTACTGTTCACACCAGTTATAAAGTTATTTTTATAGTTTTAGTTATCGTAAAACCCGTAAACGTCGTATTTTATTCGTTATAGCTCCGTTTTTAGCGATTCTTTCGAGCACGTTCTCGTAATTGAAAGTTCTATTGATTTATGAGGTTTACAAAAATAAAAGTTTCTGTCATGAATAGTAACTTTTATAAAAATAGTTTTATAAAAGTATTAATTGTCGTAAACTCGCGAAATTCATAACTCATTCGTTATTAATTGAAAATTTTCGTTTCTTATCATTTTGGAATCCTAAAAATATGTGTAATCTGTTAAAAATACTAAACTTGCTGTTTTATATAATTTTTATAAATTGTTTTATAAAAATTCTTTTATAAATCCGTTTATTTATCGTATAACTTGTTTTTACCGTAACTTTTTCGTTATTTATCCGTTTTTCAAGTTTCTTACATGCCCGGATTCGTCTTGAGATGTAGTATTTTATAAAAACATAAAGTAGATATGTTTATATTCGAATTTTGGACAGAAACATTGAATGACTTTATTAAGTCTATATTTAACCTTTGTTTTTATACTTTTAACTTTGTAATCTACCACAAGTCTTAAATACCATATATGTTATATGTCATACATATATTAAATTCCATTAGTCCATCATTGTCCTCATATGTCCAAATTACCAAGTCCATAAACAAGATTTACATGTTATTTGCATTACTTTCACTTGTAACATATTAAGAAACCTATAAAACCCTAATTTTGCACATACACTTTTTAAGCTTAACCAAGATTGTAAAATACTTATGTATCCATTTATAACATGATATATCCAACAACATACCATAAGTAAAAGTGTACAAATCCATAACCACAAGTAAAAATAGGTTTTACATGTTTAAAAGCATCCTAATGGTGATTTCACTACATAGAACTCATATACACATAAAATCATAAATGTAAATACATAAAGAGTCTTAGATAACCTTAATGAGATGTAGGGTGATGATCAACACAATCCAAACCCTTGTTTAGATGAAACACCAAAGCTTGCAAGACTTGAAAATCCTAGTTTTCTAAAGAAAACTTAATCTTGTAATACTTGCTTAAATACTTGAAAACTCTTAACCAAGCTTCCAAACCTTCTTAGTTAACCTTAGATATTATTGTAGGATGTGTGTAAATGTTGTAGGAAAATTTTGTATGGATTGTTTGTATAGAGGGTTTTGAGCCGTGGCTTATATGAGTGACAAAGGGAGTATTTGTTTGATTTTCACCTTACAAATGAAGAGTGTGTGTGTAATATCACTTATACAAGTATTATATATCTCCATGACTAGTCAAGGGAACACATCGAGGGTATTAGGGGAGTCCTTGGTCAAAAATGGTTAGTCTTGGTCAAGGGGACATAAAACTTAATGTGTTAATGTATGTACAATTGCAAGTTGTTGATTTTTGACACATTTTCTTGGTCTATCCTTATAAATCCGGCCATGGCATGATATGTGTGATAATATTATGTAACTTTTATGTATTGGGTATAAAAGTGGGTATTTGTTGAAGCGTAGAAAAGTTTTGGTGGTTCCGGGTATGCCTAAACGTATTTTATTGCGAAACATAGCCAATTTACATAACCAATAAAAATAAAAATGAACAAAGTTAATAATTATCATCAAAATAATTACTTAATACTTGCTTAATGTAAACATTTAATTGTTTGATGCCCGTTTACATTGAATGATAATTTTTGGCGTACGCGATTTAACTTAACGTTTACGATTTTAAACAAACGCGTACAATACTAAAAATAAATAGTATATTTATCGACGTCGTCAATGACTTAAAAACACGAGGTGTTATAGTTTCTTCTCCAAATGAGCCCAAGTCACGTGTATTTCCTCCAAAAGCTATCCAAGTGCTAAAAACCTGAAAAATGATTAAGCACATAATCTGGGCATATTTGCATGAGTTAATGGGTTAAATGACCAAAAAATAGTATATAAAAAGACACCTCATCAAATACCCCTACACTTGGGATTTGCTTGTCCTCAAGCAAATAGGCTTTTCTACCTAGACAATAGCAATATTAGGATCATTTAACCTACTCTTTAAAAGAATTTTACAACACAACCTTCTAAACCTCGTAATTAAAAGCACGAAAAGTGTATACTAGCACCTCACATAAGTGGTTGGGAATCTCTCTTTCACTCGGGTGTATAATAAATTATAACATAATGGGGAAACAAAAAATCAACACTCATTACATGTCATAACATATAAATTACTATAGGCTTGGTAAAGGATCAAACCTCTACCGCTAGGCGCAAGCATTATTCATTACTGTCAAAGAGGTCTTTTAAAGGGTTGTGGGGTGTAGGTGTAAGATAACATTAACAGAAACAGAAACGGATGAGATACATTTGGGTGGTGATTTTTGGGTGAATTTGGAGTGGATGGGTTAGCTAATTATTTATAAGAATATACGTTGGTTTGGTTGCTAAGCCAAAGACTCGGACAAAATATACAAACTCTATAAAACTCTACACCAATCTCTTTCTTTTTCTTTTCTTGACTCTAATATAAACATAACATAAGCAAATGGCAGCCCGTACATTTTTTTCACTCTTTTTTTACATACATTTATATATATATATTTTTCGTACACTTTTGCCCTTCCATTGCTTAAACATATAATACATTATGGGAGTTTATAGATACACCCCTACAATTAAACTTTTACATACTTGATTATTTACAATCTTACCAATGACCCGATTTGAGATGGATCAACATAACATAGAGCTTATTGAGCTCTACTGGGGGTAATAAATTACTTCTTCCCTAATTCTTCATAATATGAATACTACCATGAATCCCAATCGTCCTAAAACTGTATTTACAAAGATAAGGACTTAGCAACCGTGTACTCAAATAATTAACTTGGGTTAAAACAATAATGTACTGAAGGTGAGTACATACAAGGTAGGCTAAGGCGATTTGGGTGTAACAATTGGTTTAAGGGTGACAATCCTCTTCATTAATAGTTCGGCTTAACTATAAAATTACGAGAACCATGAAAAAGGATAGGCTCAAAGAGTTGTACTAGGGGTATCCTGCACTAAAAATGAGTGCATGGCAATGGTGTGGGATAGTTATATAGTTGATGTGACCATAATAACAATTACAGGTTTAAAACATGTGTTAATCCTAGTGCCTCTTATCTAGCAAATCCTAATACTTACTATGCGGTCTCGGGATGCATCACAAAAACAAGTTCTAGAATTTAATATACTATAGTTCTAAAATTTTAAATATACTACCAGTAAAATCATATAATTTAATACCTGATACAAATGCTCAGAAAAGGCGGACCTAATGGACCATTACGTACACATATGTAACGAACAGAAATAGACACATATGACTGCATTCAAACCTTAACTCGAGAAAGCTAAAGGTATAAACTATCTTGGGTATCAATAATGGATACCTAAATTCCTAAAGATCTTAAGGCGAACTAATTTGGGGGGGGCGGGGGGCGGATTTTGAGGGTTTTTGTGCTAGTCATATAAATTCCTATCTATGGGACGCTAGTAATACTCGGTTTTCGTTGGTATGTGTCATAAACAAAATTGGTCAATACTTACTATGCGGTCTTGGGATGCATCATAAAAACAAGTTCAAGAATTTAATATACTACTAGTACACTCATATAATTTAATACCAATACCAATGCTCTAGAAAAGGTGACAAAGACCATACGTACACATCTGTAACGACAGAATAGACACATATGAATGCATTCGAACCTTAACTCGAGAAAGCTAAATGTACAAATTATCTTGGTTATCAATAATGGATACCCGGATTCTAAAAAATCTAGGGCGAACCTCACATTTTTTAGGTGGAATTTTGAGAGTTTTTTATGCTAGTCATACACATTCCTATCCATGAGACGCTATTAATACTCGGTTTTCGTCGGTATATGTCATAAAAAAATTAAATTTGGGTCAAAATTACCTTTTTATCCTATGTTTCGATATATTACCCATTATTTTAAGGAACAAGCAAATGGCAAATAAAGGAATAGTTTTTAAGGCTTATTTCTCCCTACACTTAAGTTGAACATTGTCCCCAATGTTTTATAGAAGTACTCAAAAAAACGAATAAAGGGATAAGAAAACAAGGAAAAGAAATTAGTTCTCCCCTGGTTTACTCAATAATGGAGAAGAAACATGCGATAACTAGTTAAACCGTCCTCCAAGAATCATCCAATGAAACTTCCTAAGAACTTCCAAGATTCTTCTCGTCAAATATAACCTGTAATCAAAGATAAAGACAACTACACCAAGCATAAAATCGGCGGGATAGATATATATACAATGTGAGTTTAGGGTTTTGACTCTATCAAAGCAGTAAAGATAGAATGAGAGTAAAGATGTAATTGTAGGTTTATGAAGGTTTACAAAAGAATTATAAAATTTAAATATTGCACATTTTATTTTTCAAAAAGACTAAAAAAAATTTGAATTTTTACATGCCTGGAGACGCCATCGGGTGTTAATCCGGACGCCGTCTCCAGCATCTGTGAAAAATTCTTCTTCGTTTTTTATGAGAAATTTCTTGCACGTAATTTTATTTGTTAAATCTGAAGAAAGCACTGCATAAAACCTGGAATTAATCGTGACTATCATATGACTCGAAAATGACGCGAATTAATCTAAACAATTTATTTTAAATATTTAAATTTTGGTTCTTAAAAACTAGATATATTCCCCTGCACTTATTTTGTTGCAAAATACCTTTAATTGCAAATAAGACGAAGTTATAAACAAACAAAGCATAATTACAAAATAATTCAAACATAATAAAACAAACAATAAAGAATTAAAACACATGACACTCCTAAGTGCGGGAAAAGTAATATTAGGTTGCCTCCCAAAAAGCGCTTTTCTTTATTTATGAGTCTTGTAGCTAGACACGAAGTCACACGTTCTTATGTGACTTCTCCTTCATCATCCAATCCAGTCACATCTTCGGGTCCAAGCTCTAGACATTCTCTGTAAAATCCTAATATTTTGCTCATTACGTACTCTACTCCTCTTCTTTTGTCTTCCTCGTTCCTAAGGTAGACTAAATTTGTGTGCTCTTTTTCCAAGTCTGATAATGAGTTGTACTATTCTACCTTATGGGGCATTTTATAGGCAATTTTATTGGTCCCGTTTGTGAACCTCACCACTCCTTCGGGTGGGTCATAAGTCATGTTGGATATATCAATAAAGGGTTTTCCTAGTAGTACTTGTGAAATCCTAGGGTCTATGATTGAGCTAATATCCTCAACAATCATGAAGTCCATGACAAAAGTGAAATTTCCTATGAAAACATGCATTTCCTTAATCCTTCTCGTGAAATTGATAACTCCTTTATTTGAATTTTCCTTAGGGTCGAGTTTTCTTCTTATGATCTAATTATACATCATTCGAGTCTTGATATTTAGAGGGGGTTAAGATAAATGTAGGCTTTCTCCACATGCACATGTCTAATGTTGCATGGTATCTTAAGGTTTGATGGGCATCCTTTCGTGATGATAGGGTTCCTTAGAAATATAGAAGGGATTGGACCACACATAAGGTACTTGTGATATGCTAGTTCACTCCTAGTTGGTAACATGTCAAAATATTCCACTTATTGTTCTGCTTTGGGTTCCTCCTTGCGGGAATCATCATTCTTCTGGACTATCTCAATAAACATTACGTCGTCGTCATTCCCTTTGGTGTAAACTAATTCGGTGTTGGATGATTAGGGAACCAACCCGAGTGATTCGAAGAATGAATTGAGTTTGAGGAATTTTTCGGTGATGAATGAAACAGATGGATCGGGTGGTGTGGAAGGGTTCACATGGATATTTTCTGGATTGTCCTTCTCTTCTTCCTCATCCTCTTCTGTCATGGGAGTCTCTTTGTTACTTGGCTATTAATTTCCCTTTGCTTATATAAGCTCTTCTTTAGTAGTGTAGTGGTAGATGGAAATTCATTTGATTGTGAGGCCTCCTGCAGTGTTTACAAAGGGTAGTGTCATCAAGGCATTTTAGAAACGGTCTTCCATAAAAGATATAACTTTACTACTCATGTCGTCTTGTTGTTGATCGCAAGTTGAGTCTTAGCTGGAAATGTCTTTTTTTCTTGGAAGAGTCAAAGTACTGACTATGCCACTCAAGTTTTATGTTTGGTAATTAGACGAGTAGGTAGAGAATGAGCCATTCAGTGAGGTTTTGAATGTTTTGGTGTGTGACCAGATGAAATTGGCTTTTCCGTCTACGCATTGTATCGACTTTGTTTAAAAGCTTCTTGTCCCTGTTCATAGTGAACGTTCTACTTCCCGTCTTGTTGGTACACCAAGATGCGTATTCTACAAAAGCTTATTCAGGATCTTTTATGCAATAATGAGTGTCGTAGGGACCACTATAGATCTCACATGAGGTAATGATTTTGTTCACTTAAATAGGTTGCGTTGGAGCAAGATGAGCTTCCATCAAGTGATGGACTTGATTTTTGAGCTCGATGAAGCAGCGGTCAGATATACTCGGGACATCTTAAGGAAAAGAGATTGCCTTGACCAACCTAGCAAAATCCCTAGGTTGTTCCAAATTTCATTGCCATAGAGGGCGAGGTCCTCAATAATGCCCAGGATTCTTCGGCGTTTTTGTCATGAAGCTTACCACCGGCCAATTGGTCAATGGTTCGTCTTGTGACGGGATTGACATGGTCATAAAAAATTTGGACTTAGAGCCAAAGGTCGATGCAATGATGAAGGAATTTTTGGATTAAGTCCTTGAAACGAGTCCATGCTTCTGAGAGAGATTCTCCATGATGTTATTAGAACATCAAGATATCATTGTGAAGTTTCACAATCCTTCTCGAAGGGAAGAATTGAGAAAGGAAACGAGTAGTAAGATCCTCATATGTGGTGATGGATCCTGCTGGAAGACGTTCAAGATAATTGCTAGCTTGATCGCAAAGGGAAAATTGAAATAAATACAGGTGCATTCTTTCCTTGTTTTCACCATCAAGGTCAAGTGAGTCCACAAGTTTTAACAAATCCTTGAGGTGTTGGTTTGAATCCTCGGACCAAATTCCATGGAATGAGCATTTGTTTTGCACCAACAGGATGATGTCGGATCAAAGAGGTACTACGTTGTTCCCTATGGGGAGCTTGATGGTATTCCTATAGCCTTTGTGGCTAGGTTTGGAGTAATCTACAAGGGTACGGATAGGATTCACGTCTCCCATTGTGGTTGATGAGAATGGGTTATGAAAAACTTAACACAAAGAAAAGATAGACTACAAGAAAGCTAATGTACGAAATTAAAGTCTTACTTGAAAGGATTTAAGCGAGTAGAACTAAGTTAAACTATGATTAAAACCTAACTATTCCTTGGCAGCGGCGCCAAAAACTTGATGCGGTCGTCGTAGGACTTCTACATGAAGTTTTACAACTCCCTAGGCAGAGCACCTAACCATTGTAGTAGTAGTATAGGCAAGACAATTCAGGGGGTTGTTATCTTCACTAAGAATAGTTGTAAAGCGCTTGATCACGGTCTAACAGAATTCTAAAGGTTAAGAGAACATTATTTTTGTGTTTTTATATTTTATAGAAAGTAGGTAAATCTATGGTTTGAGAGGTTCGTTTGTTTAACTAATAACTAAACTAATTGATATCTAATCTACTAATGATAACTTTATGATAATTAGATGTATTTACTTAATCATGCACTACTTATCAGATTACTTCTCCTAATCATGTTGCCTTGTCACACTTGTGATGATTTGTGTTAGTATTTCCTAGGTCATGAATAGATTATACAAACCCGCCGTCTATTTAATATTCCATAAGGGCAACGCACAAGTAAGGTAGTATGAAGACTATTACAAGGCCCCTAAGAGTATATTAAATGTGTGTGAAATACCTTAAGAGGGATCAACCATATAAGTGGGTAAGGTAGTATGAAGACTGTTACCCGATGGTATCCTTTCTACCCACTCATGTTTCCCTAGACGTGTCTATAGTGATACAGACAAAAGCTATTTTTCTAAAGCCTAACGTGCACATTCATCAACAAAAAGCAACAGTAATAGGATCTATAATCTGACCTTTATGCAATCATAAGCAAATATAAAGGAGGGCTTAGCCTCGCATGTTAAAATAAAGGCAAGAAGATAAATGAATCATACAACACATAGACATATTGAATGATTAATGATAAATAATTGATGTGTTTTAAAAGCTTTAAATTTATAATGACTGAAAATACCAATTTTATTATAGGGAAATAGATGGGTAAAAGTATAACCCACGTATGTAGTATAATCTTTTTAGGTAAGACCAGGTAGTCCACAGGGATTTGAGTAATGTTCAAATAATCAGAATGAAAATTGACTTTAATAGCTAAAATAACTTTTGTTTTACCAGTGATAATAAAGATGACTACTCAGATAGTTGAGAATAATTTATAAGTATTGGTAATGATTAAGACCTTAAAGATGGAACCTTAACTTGTAAAAAGGATTTCTCATCAGAAAACATTTTCACAAATTAACTTAATTAACTTAAGACTTATAATTTAGTTGGCTAGACCATATATGTCTCTCAAATGATACCGCAGATTCTTATTATATCAAAGCTATTTGATTTGTCAATTTACGAAAGTGGATTTCTCAACACAAACGATAAAGACAATAGAAAAATCTTTAAAACCATATAGATCATAACGGGTCTTTCCATGTTGGGATTAAAAGACTTCATGATGATCTTGGAGTTACTGCTGCTAAGGTTTGTGTTACTGCTGCTAAGTAAAACTTAGTGCTGTTCATTAACTCTAATGAAAAATATGCTAAGTAGTTAGTACTGCTAGTGTAACTTAGTTACTACTGCTAGTGTAACTTAGTACTGCTAGTGTATATTAGTACTGCTAGTTACTACTGCTAGTATATGTTAGTACTGCTAGAGTAAAGTTAGTACTGCTGGTGAAGATTGAAGAAAATATTCTAAGTAGTTACTACTACTTGTACACAGTTAATGTTGCTAGTGTATAAGTTACTAATGCTGGTGCTAAGTTAATGCTGCTAGTATAAAAGTTACAACTACTCAAAGATTAAGACTGGTGAAAGAGTTTCTATTGCCAAAAGAGAATGGATAAAGACAGAAGAAAGGATAAAGATTGATTGGAGATCAAGATTACTTACGTGATAAGTATGAGTTATTTATAGAATAAATCATAGTGAATATTCTATGTTTTAGGAATATATTATAAATCGACTAGGACTCCTTGGTGTATAAAAGGAGGTTCTAGGGCATAGAGTTAAAAGAATATAATCTAGAAATCTTTTGTTTTGATATCATTATAGATTCAAGGTTTTGTAACCCTAATACTAGTTAGAGTATTCTTATTAATATATTGAAGCATTGTTTGTTAATCTATGTGTTTACATTAAATTATTATTTCATGCATATTCTTCTTATTAATCAAAGATTAGATTTCGCATAATCTTTAATATATTTTACAAAGTTTCTATCATAGTTGTGTAGGATTTATCTTGCGTAACTAAACCTTACACAAGCTAAGGAATTCAAGATCTATCCAAGTGGGATCAACAAGTGGTATCAGAGCTTGTGCTTTGAGAAACTATTGCTAGAAACAGGATCAAGACTCAGTACATATGGTGGCTGCATCAAAAGTGACTATGCTCAAACCAAGTGAGTATGAGCTTTAGAGGATGATGATGGAATAATACATCTAGATGATTGATTATTCTCTATGGGAAGTCATAGAGAATGGTAATGCACCTCCAATAACAAAAGTTGTTGAAGGTGTTGAGACTACAATTGCTCCTACAACTGCTAAAGAAAAGGCACAAAGGAGGTTAGAGTTGAAGGCAAGAAGCACTTTATTGATGGGCATCCCTAATGAACATCAATTAAAGTTTAACTCCATCAAAGATGCCAAGTCATTGCTGTAGGCTGTTGAGAAGAGGTTTGGAGGGAATGCTGCTACTAAAAAGACTCAAAGGAATCTTCTAAAGCAGCAGTATGAAAATTTTACTGCATCTAGCTTAGAGGTGTTAGATCAAACCTTTGATAGGCTTCAAAAGCTTATCAGTCAGTTGGAGATTCATGGTGAAAGTATCTCACAAGAAGATGTGAATCAGAAGTTCTTAAGAAGTCTGTCACCAGAATGGAACACACATACCATTATGTGGAGGAACAAGCCTGAGATAGATACATTAAGCATGGATGATCTTTACAACAACCTAAAGATCTATGAACCAGAGGTCAAAGGGACATCAAGCTCAAGCACAAACACACAAAACATAGCCTTTGTGTCCTCAAACAGCACCAACAGTACAAATGGAGCAGTTAATACTGCTCATGGTGCTACAACTGCTAGCACTCAAGCTACTGCTGTTAACTCAACAACAATTGATAACTTGAGTGATGCTGTTATCTGTGCTTTCTTTGCAAGTCAACCAAACAGTCCACAACTTGACAATGAGGACTTGCAACAAATTCATCCTGATGATTTAGAAGAGATGGACTTAAGGTGGCAGATGGCGAGATTCTTGAAGAACACTAGAAGAAAGCTTACTATTAATGGTAATGAGACCATTGGGTTTGATAAGTCCAAGGTGGAGTGTTACAACTGCCACAAAAAGGGACACTTTGCAAGGGAGTGCAGGGCTCCAAGGAACCAAGAAAACAGGAATAGGGAGAACACAAGAAGGGTTATGCCAGTAGAGACAACTACTTCTAATGCTTTGGTGTCTTGTGATGGTTCTGGTTATGATTAGAGTGATCAAGCAGAAGAAGGTCCAACTAACTTTGCACTCATGGCTTACTCTTCTACAAGTTCTAACTCTGAGGTATCTACTGATTTAAACTGTTCATCATCTTGTTTGGAAAATGTTAAAATTCTTAAAGAACAAAATGAACAACTGTTAAAAGACTTAAGGACATCTAAGTTAAATGCTATTGCTTATAAAACAGGTTTAGAATCTATAGAAGCAAGACTTCTAGTTTATAAGAAAAATGATTCTGTTTATGAGGAAGATATTAAGGTCTTAAAACATGAGATTCATTTAAGATAAGTAGCCATTACAGAACTTAAGAGGAAATTGGAACTGGCTTAAAAACAAAAAAGATGAAATTCAGCTAACAGTAGAAAATTTTGAGAATTCATCTAGAAACTTAAGCAAACTAATAGACAGTCAGATAGTTGATAAGTGTAAAATAGGTTTAGGGTATAATGTTGTTCCACCTCCTTATACAGGAAACTTTATGCCTCCAAAACCTAATTTGTCATTCTTTGGTCTAGAAGAGTTTGTGGATGAACCTATAGTTAGTGAGCCTATAATTAAGAAGCCTGGAGTTAAGACTAGTAAAGCTAAGGCTAGTGAAGACAAGCCTCAGGTTGTTAGAAAGAATAATGGTGAGGAATGGGTGTTTGATAGTAAGGATAAAGCTAAGTCAAAACCTAAGATAGAGAAGAAAACTATTAAACCTAGTTTTGCTAAAATAGAGTTTGTTAAATCTAAAAAGTATGTAAAATCTCCTAGGAAAACAACTGTTAAACAAGGTGATCAAAATAGGCTAAACACACAGTCCTAGAGGAAAGCAAAGAAACTAGAATTACATGATGTCTCAAAGATTATGGAGTAATTTTGAGATGATTAACAAAGCTTGATATGTGTGTGGAAGTTTTGATCATCTGCAGTATGATTGTGATAACCATCAGAGACTTTGTCACACCCCATCAGTGGCCGAAACACAAGATGCAAAGATATCATTCATAGCACAAGATACAAGATCATACACTTTATAATTTACATTCATAAAACTAAAGTTCACAAAAATTTTACAAGTTAAAAACTTAACATAATTCAAAACTATGACCATCTCGACCCAGTCCCCT
This sequence comes from Tanacetum coccineum, assembly GCA_026074375.1. Taxonomy (NCBI): domain Eukaryota; kingdom Viridiplantae; phylum Streptophyta; class Magnoliopsida; order Asterales; family Asteraceae; genus Tanacetum; species Tanacetum coccineum. The sequence goes on from BQNB010041822.1 coordinate 23,935, forward strand.
TGGGTTACATCTTTTCTCTTCCAATACCAATCACATACCTTTTATTTGACACACCTTAAAATGTTACTCGAAAACGTCAACAATAATATTGGTGGGCTCGTAGGTTTGACCTTAAACCCAAAAGCTGTGCCAATATTTCAACAGTGGACAATAGTGCTATATGACAGTGAATATATGCAAACAACCTTAGCATCACCGCTAATCAATAACCATATGTCACTTACGCACCTAAAGGGCCTACAAGCTGGAGCACTATATTAGGGCGAACCACACAGAACCTTGCATGCCAAACATAGTACATGCAAGTACCACACAGAACCTTGCATGCAAAACATAATACATGCAAGTACCACACAGAACCTTGACATGCCAAACACAGTACATGCAAGTAAATCAACACATCAAATTCATGTAGCAGTCATAAGCACATATCTTATCCTAAAAACAAAACCACATTTCACACAGATTAATTCAAAACATTTCAAAACACATTTGAGTATCATTTTCCCCCAACGGAAAAACCAGTAAAAAAGTAGGGCTATGAGAATTCACCTCAATCAGCAATCAAAGCAATCACACAATCTCAAATAAGGTAGAACGAAATCAATCTCTACGCAAGCGCACAATGTACCTGGCAACGACCTAATATATACTCACTATATCAATACCCGTACAAAATAATCTTATTGTACAAGTGTTCGCCTGAACTCATGCAAAAATCCTCATTTTCATCCCAAAATCCCATTTCTAATTCATATCATTCCAACTCGTTACCTCAAACCTTTAATTTATTACAAAAACCATCGTCTTATTACCAAGACTTTATCTCGTTATCAACACCGCATACATTATACATCGCTTTACAACACTTTACTCATTAATATGGTTGTGTGTACAATACAGCGAAAACTACTCAAAACACATGGTAAAAGATCGAACATCAAAACAGACAAAGCTCAAAACCGTCAAACTTCCTAACAGATACGATAGAACAATAATAACTCCGTGAATAACTGTATCAGAAAGAAATGAGCGAGAGCTCAAAAGTTGAAGACAATAATCCGTACTACGCGTAATATAAACAATACATACATATCAAATTAAATATTAAGATAAATAAATTGTATATAAAATATAAATATATATAGAATAATTAATATATAATATATATATATTAAGGCAAATTTAGAGGAATGTAAATAAATTGAATTAGCTTTTAAAGTTGTTAAAAATGAGAAGTGATTCTAAGACATTGAATCTATTAAATTGTAATGTGATTTAATTAAAGTAGATTACATGAAATTAAATCTTATACTAATAAATTGATGTACGAACCATTAAAAAAACTAATACGTAACCATTTATAGAGTTGATACATATGATAATAGTTTTTGATTCACAAGAAACAGACTATTAATAGAATAAACTATTTATTCGAAATTCAATGATTACACTCTAACAATTTACATACGTAGCTAACAAAAAAATAGTTAAACCAACTGGTAAACAACAAATTACATAAATGAAGCGGTATTACTAAAAATCGATGAGCCAACTGCTCCTGTTTAAGGTAAAAAGACACAAACCAAAACTTCTAACAACCTCCGTACACGAACCAAACAACTCGTTCAAATCATGGAGTAACAACTAATTAACAAATGTAATATTTGTGCGCAAATTCTATAGCTTATCAACGTTTAACAACTTTAAAAAACTAGACACTATTTTGAACTAAATACAATGATATATATATATATATATTATAAATATAATTAAAATATATTATTATTATCTAATTTAATAATATATAGTATAAAGGGATGAGGTTCTAGAAAACTATATTATTTGCTAGAAAACCTCTAGAAAAACCAAACAAGCCCTAAAAAAAAAAAATCAAACATGATGGCCCCCCTAGTTTTTTAGGGGCATCGTGATGTTTTGTTTGTGGGGGGGGGTTTTAACTAATTGAAATCGCGGCCATATTTTACCTGAAAAAAGCAAATTTTAGGCCTGAAAAAATAGGGCAACAGTTTGGTTTATTTAGGGCAATTTGTTGTTTTTACTAGGTTTTCCTGGTTTTTTCGACCAAAATAAGGTTTTCATCATGATCCCATCCATATATATAAAATACTATCATTAGTATATTAATATATACTATATATTATAATGTGAGTGAGTGTGTGTGGTGTGTGTGTGTGTGTATATGTATATAAAATAGAGAAATGGATATATACTGCCACCAAACAACATCAATGCCACATCATCATTCAAAGATTGCCATCTATGCAACTAATTATGCCACATATGCATTTCATAATCCACCTAGGCAACTATTTATGCCACCTATGCATTTCAACCAATTACAACAATCGTAGACATTTTATTACCACGTGTGCCATTAATTTGCACCATATGCAATGTGAAAATTGTGGAAAATAAAGGTGCTAAAAAGCTCTATTGCATATATCAAACCCGGATACTGAATAAAATAAGCACAAGAGGCACTTAACCACTAGACTAATGACACCAGATTTGTGTATTCATTTGAAAAAAAAACTAAGGTAAACCACCTAATCCGAAATTCAATGCAAGTATTGAATTATTTTCAAAATTACATATCAGTTCCATAAATAACTCCTTTAGGTTTTATGAGAAGATGTCAAATTCAAAATGTATAATTCCTAATTTTCAAAAATCAAAACCGCCTCCCAACAATTTCTCTCAATCTATAACACCAAAAAAGGTAACTATACTATTCAAAAATCATGATTTATGTTTTAAACAACGCATATACGAACCCTATTTTACCAGATTGAGATCGACTTATCAATTAACACCTATGTTGTTTATATCTTAATAAAATTGACAAAGTTATGATATGTTGAAGGTAAGTACTTAATTTTTTTATGAACAGTTTATTTGATATCTAATGTTTTTATTATGTTTTCTTTGATTTAAGGTATTATGTTTTCTTTAAAATGGTGGTTCCTGCATAGGAACGTTGTGTGGCGAGCTTCTACAAAGGATCCTCTCATTCAAGTTATATTTCTTTTGCATGCCATGTGTTTGTGTAAATGTCGTAATGAAGTTTTTAACAACAAATACTAAGCCTGTGTATATTTTGGAAGTCATATTGATTGTAGTCATGAAGAGGGACATCGCACCTATGGCAGGCAATGGTTATGAAGGTACAATTTTTATGTCTAGATATTTAATTTTATTAATGATATGTAATTTTATTATTGATTATGTTTTGAGTTGAGGATGCTATTTTTTGGCCTTTAAGTTAGAGAGGGTATTTGTTTTGGCTTATTTGGTGGGCTCATTGAAAATTTGTTAAGCTCATAAGCCTAATAAAACAAAGGTACAGTTTTTAAATGACGAATTCTTTATATTATCTATTACTGTTTTCATTTGGGGCTCCATTATGTAGTGGTTTCTTTATATGATCTCAGGATCCGATGAATAACCTTTGAGTTATTGAACGTGTAAATTTTCATTTTGTTCATTCATTCATTTTGATTCTTATTGGAACTTATATTATTCTTTATAGGGACCAGGATCACGCTTGGAAAAGCCATATACAATCTGTAAAAAAGACTGATGAGATGATGCTGCAAACAGTCAAGAACTATAGCCAAACAGTGAGTAATCTATTTGCATATATGCTATTCACGTTGATCATGTATTTAAAAGACCTGGTTATTGTAAAACTTGAGCAAGATATCAAAGATTTAAAGCTTCATGTAATATTAGTTAATATCTTATTTCACTAATGGTTCTGCTGGCATCGTTACCTTGGCTTTAAGACAGATGTTACTTTTATTGAGAAATTGCATCGGGATTAAAGACCAATGTAAGAAAACTTTTGCTTGACCAAAATGTCTTAAACTTTAGCATGAAACCAGTCAAGGTCAGTTGCTTAGTCAAATTACGTTCATTATCAAATAGTCTTTGCTAGCTCTATTAGTCAAATGCTTCTGGACGATCATTTTTTTTATTTTGTATACAGAGGAGTTTCGGTTTTAAGATATTTGAAGTAGAGCGCAAACAGTGTTACTGTTATGTACTTCAAATCGGTTATCCATTTAAGGTAGTTTGTACATTTTATATACTAGATTAAGAAGGTTATACTACCCTTATATTTTTTTCTATTTTCTTTTACATGCTATATGTTGAAATTGCAAGACCTACCACTTCTTGCGGATTTAAGGGAGAAACCTTTTGTGCTCTACTTGGAACACATAGCAGGTATAATAAGTTGTAGTCACAGGGTAGTTCATATTATTAGAGTTTCCAACTACCACTTGCTTATTAATGGGTTGAATGGGATTATGATTTGTTTTAAATGGGTAAAGTATAAACATTTAGTTAATATACGACCGGGTGCAATTGGTCAACTGACTTGGAAGTTGAAAGTCACCCAAAACATACTTTTAAATATGCCAAATCATAAACTAAATCTCAGGGGTTATGACCTTTGGAGTTTAGTAGTTTACTAATGGGTTCTTACAGTCTAAATAATGTGTACTACTTACACTCATTTCGTGTCTCTTTTCTACTAGCCATTTAACAAAAGCCGAACCACAGAGGCATTAGTTATCTAAATACCCATTCAGTAGCAAATGAAACACCCCCGTCAGTATCTAAACTCTCTAGTTTGCAGCAACCAAACACCCCAATCACTCACCAACCAAGCATTCCAATAAAAAAACTCTCATACGGTAAGTCTATTCTTTTACATATTCGTATTTTTCTGTTATATTTCTATGTTTTAAGCTTCATTTGGAATATTTAAACGAATGTTATTGTAAAACTTCAGCAAGATATCAAAGATTTAAAGCTTCATGTAATATTAGTTAATATCTTATTTCACTAATGGTTCTGCTGGCATTGTTACCTTGGCTTTAAGACAGATGTTACTTTTATTAAGAAATTGCATCGGGATTAAAGACCCAATGAAGAATTTTGTTGACCAAAATGTCTTAAAATTTTCGCATGAAACAGTCAGGTCCGTTGCTTAGTAAATTACTTCTCATCATCCAAATAGTCTTTGCTAGCTTATTAGTTCCAATCTTTCGTACGATCATTTTTTATTTGTATAACAGAGGTGTTGCGGTTTTAAGATATCTGAAATAGAGCGCAAAGAGTGTTACTGTTATGTACTTCAAATCGGCTATCCATTTAAGGTGGTTTATACATTTTATATACTAGATTAAAAAGGTTATACTACCCTTATTTTTTTTATCTCTTTTCTTTTACATGCTATATGTTGAAATTGCAGGACCTACCACTTCTTGCGGATTTGAGGGAGAAACCTTTTGTGCTCTACTTGGAACACATAGCAGGTATAATAAGTTATAGTCACAATGTAGTTCATATTATTAGAGTTTCCAACTACCACTTGCTTATTAACGGGTTGAATAGGATTATGATTTGTTTTAAATGGCTAAAGTTTAAAGATTTATCTAATAGGCGACCCGGCCGGGTTCAATGGGGTCAACTGACTTGGAATTAAAAGCACCCAAAACATACTTTTAAATATGCCAAATCATAAACTAAATCTCAGGGGTTATGACCTTTGGAATTTAGTAGTTTACTAATGGGTTCTTACAGTCTAAATAATGTGTACTACTTACACGAAACGAGTGTCTCTTTTCTGCTAGCCATTTAACAAACGCAAAAAATAAGAGCATTCGTTAACCACAACACCCATTCTTTTTTTTTTTTTATTTTTTATTTTTTTTTATTTTTTTTCTTTTTTTTTTTTTTTAGGTAGCAATGAAAGAAACCCCGTCCAGTATCCAATACTCTCCAGTTTGCAGCAACAAAACACCGGATCCACTCCCCAACACGATTCCATTAAAAAAACTCTCCATACGGTAAGTATATTCTTTTTACAGATTCGTATTTTTTCTTATTATATTCTATTGTTTTATAGCGATTTTAGAGTTTTTTAATGCTTTCTTTTTAATTATTTGATTCAAAATACTTGCAGCAAGATCAAGTATTCAACGTCAAGAATTGTTGATTTACAAGTTATTTTCTTGAGACATAACATGGTTCTTAAAGTGGGTTAGTTTTTTTGGATTCCTTTAAATTATGTGTTTCCTGAGTGTGATTTTAGTTTGTTTATTGGAGCAAACGTTACTACAAGATTAATAAATATACATCTGGTACTTTTAGTATGTAGTCAAAAAACATGAAATTGCTTATTTCTTGAAATGGTCAAGCTATTTGAGACATACATGATGATGTCCTTCCTCAAAGCTAAATGATTTAGTAAAGTGTATGCACTAAAAATACGCTTTGGGAAAATTTTACTTCATTTGACTTATTTTACCTTTTAACTCAATTTTTAGAATTTACTAAAAAGGTATAGAACGCATTCATAAGTACGATGAGTCGAACTTAACTTCTTAAGTCATGAAACATAAAGGAATAAGTGATCTATAAGTGATAAAAAGTAGTTATGCTCATTGTTGATTTTTAGGTCAGTAATATATCAGTAAGCAACCAACTTCAGTTGAATATATTGAGACAATACATCTAATAGTGTGGACTCAAGAATCTTGCTTATATACATTGGTGGAAAGTATTTGATCTTCATAAGAGGTAATATTAGCCTTATCCGTCTATAGTTTCAAGAAGTGTATTCGCACATATATATGATAAGAGAAAATCTTTTCATCAAAATTAGGTATTATACTTTTTGGGCTTGACATATACATAGACCCAGTTTCAGATTGTGTAACAATACACTAGCTGCTCATTTTGTGGAAGTTGGTTTTCCATTCATTCTCTATCTACTGGAGAATTCGATTTCAACACCCGACTTTTATTACTACGGTAGTTGACTTGATGATATATTTGTCAATTAGTCATTTAATATAGATTATTTATTGATATAGATGTTATAATTGTTGTTGATTATCTATTATAAGGTCACTATACATCTTAATGCAACCATCATGAACGAAGGCTCATAAGCAGTGTTGGTGATCTAAGCAACCGAGAGCTAGGGCTGGTCATGGTCCGAAAGCCGAACCGGACAAACCAAGACTAGACCGGGCTAAAAACCGATTTTGTCAAAACACTCAACCCAAAATGGTAATGACGGTTGTGCATCAATTATTTCGTAAAGTAACCTTAAACATCTAAACATTGCTCATCTGTTTTATGACTTCTACTAATATGCAGTAAATAACTAAGCAGCTTTAGTAAGCAATCCCAAACACCCCCTTATAAGATGAAATAACTACTTCTATTAAGCAACCCACAAACCTCTTAGAAAACGAAACATGAGATAAATAGTTTGAATAAGTAATAGTTAACATTCTCAAAACTGCTATCTGTGGCAAAAGGTAGTAAATAGACAAGCATGTTATAAAAGCAAATCCAAACACATATACTCACCCCTCCATGCTTTTATATATGTTTGTTATTTATGGTGCCTTATTTTCATAAGCTGTTTTCTATTAACCAGGTTATGCAGACTAAAGAATATACTTGGACATATCTCAAAAATGACAAAGAATATGGTTAGACATCTTTCAAATTGAGTGGAGTCAAATTTGTGATGCTGATGCTGTCTGACATCACTTGAGGTGTGTTTTTCACTCTTACATAATGTATTGGATCAGACAATTGTCATATTCTTGTGCCAACAAGAAAAGACATCCCCGAGTGTATGTTTGACTATCTTGACTGATCTATTGCTGTGTTGGTTTATTAATCATGACCTCATGAGTACAAAGACCATATATTTCACGAAGACCATATATTTTGCATTTAAATTTGCAAAATATACTTTGTTCTCATGGGCAACTTATTAACTTTAATTTCCTCATATTGTTATGTTTATAACTTAGTAATTTTCTCAACTTAATTTTTTTCAACAATATTTATAAGGCAAGCCCGCTCATTCGGGCGTTATTAACTTTTATTTTTCTATTATCGGATGAACATTCATTTCTTTTCGTTCTTGATGCGCTTAGTGAATATGACCGATGCTTATAATTGATTCATGAGTAATCAGCCGCATAGTGTATTCTTAATTTATCATTTGTACCTATTTCAACCCGTGACCTGTTTCAACATTTAATGTAAAACATCCTTAGGACCTGTAACACCCCAAAAAAATCACAACGCAGCGGAATACCACTTGGGGTGCTATTTCATAATACACAGCGCTAGATACAAGAGAACGAC
>BQNB010041822.1:35137-46515 GCA_026074375.1 Tanacetum coccineum
ACTAGAATGGAAAGCACAACTAAATTCAAACGACAAATAAACTCTTAACGGGAAACTTAACGGCTAACGGGAAAACAAAAACATAGAAAATTAAACCCTAAAAATGCAAATTTAATTGCTAAAGATCCTAAATGATTAAAAATAATTTTAGAAAAAAGAATTATATTTTTTTGATTTTTATTTTATTTATTTTATTAGGAATTAAAAACACCTTTTAATTCTAAAAATATTATTAAAAAATACTAAACTAATATTAGAAAATTAATGAAAAATACTCTTAACTATTTAAAACAGCTAAGAAAATACAAACGGAATAAGCCCTAAGGATATGCTTTAAATTAAGCAAATAAGCTTGAATAAGAAAAACTAACATTAAAGTTAACAAAGAATAAAGGGAGAATGATGTATAAACAGAAAAGACCTAAGGTCGAGTTGGCAGTGGATGTGTGGTGTTAAGTGTGTTTGTGTTAATGAACAGAGGAGAGGTCATAGTTCAAACTCGTGGCCTTCTTCCCTTTTTTTTGACAAAACATTTTTATTTTGAAAATTTCTATTTTTGAAAAAAGCTTTCAATAATGCTAAACTTAACAACTTAAATAAACGACTTTTTCTAAAAACTACAAATAATCTAGAAATAAGCCAAGAAAAAGGCAAGATTTATTATTAACATTAAATGGCATTTAAACTAAAACTACTGGACTCTTGGACTTAAAAAGCAATATAAAAGGCAAATAAGCTTATGACAAAAACAGCTTAAACCCTAAACCTAAATAAGGCAATAGCGATTAAAAACAAAAGTCAAAGGAAATAAGCAGGAAAAGCACTAAAGATATTAGAGACAGCAAAAAAAGAAAATAAGATTCAATGTTTTTGTCGCCTTTTAGGCCTTGATTTTTAATTTTGTTTTCCTTTGATTTATGCTTTTCTTTAACCAGTTGTTTGATGGGGTTTTACCTTAGAGTTTTGGTCCTTTCAAGAAAACTCACCTAGGTGAGTTGAAAACTAGGGGCGATTCCAGCTGCCACCTCTTTTCTTTTTCCGATCAAAAATCTGTAATAAACGCCTCTCTATCATGTGATACTTGGTTTGTTAATGATTCTTGTCATCTACAAATCAGTGTTTTCTTGATATGCAATCGTTTTTGTATGATTTGTGGATTTAAAGGTGGCGGCTGGATGGTATCTATTTTTCTTTATTTATATAATCGCTTCTAGGGTTTGTTTTGTTCTTATTCAATACCGATCGAACCATAACCCTTAATTAGGGTTTCGTTTTTTAATGGCCAATTAGTGATGGGTTCGATTTGTGTTGGTGGTTTATGATCCATGGTTTGATTTGTATATATTATGAAGGATCTTCATTGGTTACCTGCTGCGTGGTCGATTTAAACCCTAATTTTTAGGGTTTAGTTTCGATATTTATTGTATATCATTCATGCGCTGTGAGGTGGTGGTTTTGACGCTTAAACGCTAATCGGATCCCTATTTTTAGGGTTTCGTTTTCTTTCTTGATGGCTGCTAGTCTAACCCTAATTTTATTAGGGTTTTCTGACTAGCTTTGGAATGTGTACGCTTTGTACTGATTGTGAATGTCGATCTATGATTTGTGGGGTTGGAGAGATGGATATCGTGGTATGTTAGGGTTTTATTGTACGAACCCTAGAGTTGTTTTTTCATAATCCATGTTGCGGCTGTGTTTCGTTTGAAGTATACTAGTCGTCTTGGATTACTTGTATCATTGCTACGTTTGGATGGTGAATGGATTAGGGCTGAATTCTGCTAGGGTTTTCAGTCACCTATGTTTTGGCTCTATCAGATCTGGTGTTCTTAAATGTTTTGATATCAAGTATGCTATACGGGGTTTGTTTGCGTGTGGCCTTAGATCTGCTAGGACCTGGATGTTTTGTGATCGATTTACCTCGATCTGGACGTTTACACATATGATTCTATGTCGACTCTATGCGACTTGTAATATCATTGTGTTTGGTTGTTGATGATCTTGATGCTGCTGTTGTTTCAATTCATGGTATATTCGTTAGCAGCTAATCAGAATCCTAATTTGCTAGGATTTGTGGTCATGAGGTGGTCACGTGTGTCAGATTTGAGCCTACGTGTGGAGATATACGTGAGATTGTTTTCACGTTCGGGTTTGAATTTGATTGTCATAGCAGCTGGTGATTTTGTTTGCCATCTTGGACGTGTATCATTGATGATTATATGAAGATGGACAGTTTGCTATGTGTTGGTGCGTGTGTTGATGTAACACGCTTGGTCATGTGTGCCGATTACGGTATACGTGTGGGTTTTCTCTTGGAATTAGGGCTAATTTATGGTCCTCGTGCAATCTCCGTCTTTGTTTAGCATTCTTATTCTCCGAGAAGGTTGTTACGGTCGCTTTTGGGATTCTTTTGGTCACTTAGTTGCGTCACACATTTTCAAGAGCTGGAAGTTAAGTTGGAATACCTTGATTTATGTTTATCATGATTAATTATGTTATAGTTTTCCTTCTTATTTAGGTCATGAGAGTGGCATGTCACTCTTATGTTAGTTGTTGCACATTGTTTATGTGCATTGTATTGCCCATGTAACGGGCTGTGATATAGGAAATCACCTATATCCATTGTACTTCAACGTTTTTTTGGTGTAATGCATTTTACCGGGGTATTGATTCCCTTTTACCCAAAAAAAAAAGTTGAAAAAATTCTTGATTCATGACCAACTGAAAGGAAAGTACTCGCACACAAAGAAAAAGAAAGGAACTAAAAATGTAAATCATAAATTAAGAGGTGTTTGGGATTGCGATATAAAAGTAATTATTAGCTTATTACGGTTTCATAATGCAAATAATCTCAAATTTGTGTTTGGCAAAGCAAGCTTGAAAAGTGATTAATTGCGTTTCATATTGTCTAAAATGCAGGTTTGAAGAATCCACATTTGGGCTGCTTTTTCAAAACGTCATTTTGGTTTTATTCTATAATTACAAAAATACCCTCAATTTAAATAAGTCATTAAAACAATGGATGCCCATTTATGTCATTTTATTTACTAATCTAATAAATAATTTGATTTGCCAAACACTCAAAAAAACTGATTATCCGATTATTGCGTTATCAAACAACATAATCAAGTCAAACACTATATTTCAAAATCACGTATTTCAAATGCTGATAATCGAAAACGAATAATCTTTTTTGAATAAGCAATCTCAAACACCCCTTACAAAGATATAAAAATTAAAATAAAATCACCATTCACACATAAATAAAATTAGGCAGATGTAAAAAACTTGCCCATAATGTAAAATAAGTCACAAAATTGGAGATGTAAAAAACTTGCCCATAATGTGGAATAAGTCACACTTCAATGACCCATAAGAAACAATTTATAACAGGTTCTGTTTGGTGTTGGTCCTATGTGTAGAATTTATGTTTCTTTTTCTTTCTCACTGACAAATATTAAAGAAGTAATTGACTATACCCTTTGTATGTAAAACATAAGTTCATGAAAACCCCCTAATTGAATCTAGTTATCTTATACAAAGTTAACCCATTAAAATAATGAGTAATCAACAGAATCTTACCCAAAGATATGAGATAATCTATATTCAACTGAAAACAAAAGCATAACAAATCATAGATCTGATCTTGTTTTTTTATCTAAACATTTTTCTAAAAAAGAAAAAAAATAGTTGGTAACCATCTTCTTCAACATCTTTTTCACACCCATGATTGCATCAGTAAAGCTACATACTCTGCTTCAGTAGTAGAGTTGGCAACTATAGTTTGCTTCTTGCATTGCCATGAAATCAATCTGCTTCTAAGAAATTGACAACCTCCTGTTGTGGATTTCCTGTCTAAACTTGCACCAGCATAGTCACTGTCAGTATAAGCTTCCAAGTTAAATGGTGAGTCCTTAGGATACCAAAGGCTTAATTTAAGTTGACCTTTCAAGTATCTAAAGATTCTTTTCACAGCATGAAGATGTGAAACTTAGTGGACTTGAAATCCATGCACAAGCACATACAACAAACATTATATCAGGCCTTGAAGCTGATAGGTACATCAATGATCCAATCATTAATCTATATAAGTGAACATCAACATCTTCAACTTCTGCATCCTTCAGCAATGGCTTTGAAGTCTCCATAGGTGTACTTTCTCTCTTCACGGTTGAAAAACCAAACTTCTTCAAGATTTCATCCACATAATTGTCTTGACTAATGAAAATCCCATCATCTTTCTGAGTCACTTACAGTCCTAAGAAGAATGTGAGCTCTCCTATAGCCTTCACACATCTTAACTTCTATGCATCATATTAACAAACTGCGTCGTTACACATCTCAATCTTTGTAGACCCAAAAAGATAATCATCTACAAAAACATGTACTAAGTAGAAATATCACCATTGACTCTTTTAATGTATAAAGTCTTATCTATCTGGCCTCTCTGAAATCCATTGTCCAATAAATAGGTAGATAGAGTCTCATACCAAACTCTAGGAGCTTGATGTAGACCATATAATGCCTTTCCCCTTATAAACTCTGTCAGGGAACTCTGGATCTTCAAACCCTAGAGGTTTTGATGCATTCATAAACTTCTTCTTCAAATTTGCCATACAGAAAGTGCTTCTTCACATCCATTTGGAACACAACAAGACTTTTGAATGAGACATAGGCCTAAGGAACAGCCTAATTGCTTCAGTCCTATCTACTGGGAGCAAAGAACCTCATCAAAAATAAATTTCCTCTTCTTGAGTGTAACCCTGTGCAACCAGCCTTGCCTTGTTTCTAACCATAATACCTCTCTCATCTTTCTTGTCCTTAGACCCATTTTGTTCCAATGGCCCTCTTGCCATATGGTAAATCAACCAAGTCCAAACCTTCTGTAATTTAAAACTGTGAAGCTACCACTACATTTTACTTCTAATACAGCTTGGATCTATCAAATGCTTGAATCACCGATCTTGGGTTCACTTAGTATAGAAAACAACAAAAAACAATAATAAAGTTCTTCAATGAGTTAAGTTCCCTCATAAACGACACTAATCTAACCCTTGTTTCATTTGAAGTCTTGTCATCTTTTGTCTAGTACAACCTAGACTGCACATCACCAAATCACATTATCAATTGAATGATCTTTATGGATACTTGAATTGGAGTAGTTGGAACTAGATATGTTGTAAGTAATTGTTTTGCTCAATATCAATTCTGTTTCATCACCAAAGAACACACATGTTTAGCTTTAAGTGATAACAGTAGTAACTGTTGGACTAACAGTATTAATATTTAGACTACCAGTATTAACATTTATACTGGCAATATTAATACTTGGCCCAGCAGTATTAACATCTTGAGTACTGTTTTTAAGCCTCTCTTGATCATTAATTCCATTTTCTTAACTTTTTTGGGTAAAAGGGAATCATACCCCGGTAAAATATATTACATCAAAAAAGCGTTGAAGAACAAAGGATGTAGGTGAAGTCCTACATCTCAGCCCGTTACATAGGCAACAAAAAGCACTAAAAACAAAAAGTGCACCAAAAAACAACTACACAAGAGGACAAGCCCCTCTCATGACTAAATAAGACACAAAGCTATTTCCTACCACTCATACTTAACCTAAAATCACAAAGCTCCTTAAGTTGGCCAGGAAGATCAAATACTTGAGCCTCATAGCCATCATAAAAATCAAAGTCTTCGTCTTCAAGCTGATTTCCTCCTCCAAATAATGGACCATTAGAAGACTCAATATCCTCTTCATCAGTATCAGATTCAGTAATGCACTCTGGTCTAGCTGATTTAGGAAACGGAGTAGAAGGCACCTTAGTAGCCTTACTAACCTGCGTACTACCAGCCATAGTAACATTAGGCGAATCATATGTATCACTAGGACCCTTTGACGTCTCAAAAAAACCAGATTGGAGAGTAACATCCAACATGACCTTTAGGGTCATTAACACCCTCTTCTTCTAAATTACATAACGTATCAAAAAAAATTGGACACAAAAAGAATTAGATATTCATACCGTGAATACACCTATAAGTAGATCTTTGGACTTATTTCCGATGGATAATGGTCCTTTTTTCCTGGTAGAAACTCGCTTTTGGCTTAGTAAATTTAATCCCATCAATACGAGTAAACTTGCCGTGATTCTTCCCTTTCTTCTTACCATTAATACATCATCCATATTCCATCCAAGTTTCTCTAACAATCCAACCCACATCTCACTTATTGTTCTTGCTTGATCTTAAGATTACTAGTATTCTACACTTACCAAGTTTGACCCAAAGTCATACGAAGGTGTCTTCTTAGGTTATTCTCAAAATAGGAAAGCCTACATCATCCTAAACAAACATACTAGGAAAGTCGAAGAATCACTTAACGTGACATTCGATGAAACTCCTTTACCCTCTAAGACATCACCCTTAGTGGATGATGACTTAGCTGAACAAGAAGCAATTAAGGTCACCGAAAAGAAAAACCTAGAAAACAACATTGTGGATGAAACTTTAGAGGTTGATGAAATAATCAACATTAAGGAATCTAGGAACCACCCATTAGAAAATGTCATGGGAAACCTTAACTAAAGAACCCTTAGGTCACAAGCCCAAAACCAAAGTAACTTCTTTTGTTTTATATCAACTATAGAGTCTAAGAATGTGAATGAAGCATTAGGAGATGAAAGTTGGATAGTCGCCATGTAAGAAGAATTAAATTAATTCATTGCTAACGACGTTTGGGAGTTAGCTTTAAGTTCCTTAACTAGGAATAATGACAATATTATTAGGCAACAAAGTGGGTATTTAGAAAAGACGCGTTGTAGACGAGAATGGTATTGTTTTCTTGAAATAGGCTAGGTTAGTTGCTCAAGGCTACAACCAACAAGAGGGCATCGATTATGATGAAACTTATGCCCCGGTTGCTAGACTTGAGTCCATTAGAATATTATTAACTATAATCTTTGTGCCTTAGACTTTAAAACTATTCTAAATGGATGTAAAAAGTTCATTCCTGAACGGTTTTATCAATGAGGAGGTATATGTGGCACAACCTCCAAGATTCATTGATTTTGAAAAACCAGATCATGTTTATAAATTAAAGAAAGATTTATATGGTCTTAAACAAGTATCCAAAGCTTGGTATGATAGATTAAAAGCTTTCCTTATTAAACATGAATATAAAATGGGAATGGTAGATAACACTCTTTTTACTAAGAAGAAAAGTTCAAATCTCATCATTGTTCAAATATATGTCGATGACATTATATTCGGTTCGAATTGTCAAGACATGTGTGATGAATTTGCCAAAATCATGCATGACGAGTTCGAGATGAGCATGATGGGTGAACTTAACTTCTTCTTTGGATTACAAATAAAACAAATGGAAGATGTTATTTTCTTTAATCAATCTAAGTATATGAAAGAAATGCTTAAGAAATTTGGTCTAGAAGAGTCTAAACCAATGAAAACCCCCATGTCCTCTGATACTAAACTCATAAAAGATGAAGAGTGTGAGTCGGTAGATAGTACCAAGTATCATGGCATAATATGTAGTTTACTATACCTAACGGCAAGTAGGCCCGATATCATGTTTAGTGTCTGCCATTGTGCCCGCTTCCAAGAGGCTCCCAAAACCTCTCACCTAGAAGCGGTTAAACGTATCTTCCGATACATTAAAGGTACTACACACTTAGGATTATGGTATCCTAAGGGGACCAGCATAGAAACCGTAGTATATGCCGACTCTGATCATGCGGGAGATTATGTGGACCGAAAGAGCACTAGCGGTATTTGTACGTTCGTGGGATGTTGTTTGACATCTTGGTTCTCAAAGAAACCTCTCTTGCATATCCACGACCGAAGCCAAATAACGACAAGCGCAAGAAAGGCATTGTCAACAAGCAATAATGGAGAAACATGTCTCTCATCGACTACGACGTACGACTCAACGACGTTCCCATCATGTGCGACAACAAAGGCGCGATTGACCTTAGCAAAAACCCGGTGCAACATTCTCGTACCAAACACATCAAAATACGTCACCACTTTCTTCGTGATAATGTCCAGAAAGGACATATCTCAATCGAAAAAGTGCCATCCGTCGACAACATCACCGACATTCTTACTAAACCCCTTAAACGTGAATCGTTTAACTATCTACGTCTTGGTTTAGGAATGATGGAACACATTCCATAAATCATCTTAGTTCGCTTCTCTTTCTTCTGTCTCAATTCTAGTCCGTGTTCCATTCCGTGTCGTGACAACTTAAATACTTCATCCGAAGTACTTTAAGCATATTTAATTCGCGAAATGCAAATTAAAATGTCACTCCTCTTTGTAATTTTTTTGTCAAAAACCAAGTCCAAAAACCCTTGGCTGAGGGCGGCCCCTGAAGAATACAAGTAATCTTTGATATGAAATGGGAAGGAACTTAGTGAGAGAGAGTGAAAAGAAGGATGGTTGATTGAACTATGTGAAAATTACAAAGAGAACCAACACCCTCTCCATGTGTGGAGAGGGTATTTATACTTAGTAAGTGGCCGGTTGGGCCTTGGCTTGCATGGGCTTTCCATGGGCCTTGGACTAACTAGCCCACTAAGTTTCCAAATATTGCTATACGAGCCATCTACCGATATCTATGAAGTGACCGAGACTTTTCTAGGAATTTCGTATTCCTAACAATCTCCCCCTAAGGGAGGTCACTTCATGTTACAAAAACTTACACCTAGCATACTATGCTGAGTCTTCATTCTTGTGCTCGCAGACTTGAATTTCTTTCTTTTCTTCTTCTTGTGAATATGTTGTAGTGGCCTTGACTTTTAGGCTGGAGCACATTCCTTTGACTTTAACTTGTATGTGATCCTTGAGCTTCTTGAGATCATCATCCAATCATAATCTCTTTTCGCCATCTTGTAAACTTTGCCATCTTGTGAACTTGTGACTTCTGGACTGACATGCTCATACCTTTCTTGATTTGTTGACTTGAAAAGCTTTAATGTTGCATCTTTCTTGAAATTCTTTAACTTTAACACTTCGTCACTTCGAGAAAGACGTTCGGTATCAGAGTGACGGAAACTTCTTTGAAATTCTTTAACTTTAATACTTCGTCACTTCAAGAAAGACGTACGGTATCAGAGTAGCAGAAGTCTTGAAACATGTACTTGAGCTTTCATGATGTCTTTATATTTGTCGGTCGGGTATGAGCATGTGGCTATGAATCTGTGAGTCAGCTGGAATCAGGTACCTCCATGTCCCTCTTTATATATTCCTGAAATAAAACAGTTAGCAATAAAGCGGGGGGACGAATATGGCTTTGTCATTCGCCCGTGTTTGGTTGGAGTAACCTTCGAATCCATGAGGATCGACCTGTGATCAGGTAGATTCAATTTAAGAAGAATCTCCTTGACAGGATTTCCAGCTGAAGTATTGAGTCTTTCTAACACATGTGTATCATTAACATAAGTATTAGATTCATCGTTAGCAGCATTGTTCTCATTATGGAATGTCTCAAAGCAGGACAGCACGATAAGAGTGAACCAGTGAGTTACTATCTCACCGATTGATATAGAAAATCGATTTGAAAATCAATCGACGTTGTACTTGCTCTAAGTGGTTTTGTGGACCATTCGAGAGATTTTAAGCAATTCAAAATTCTTAATGGTGATCCATAACACTGGAACAAGTTTTGATTCTAAAGAATCGCCCTTGTGCTTTCCTGTTGACACAAGCTTGATTCGTAAGATCGCACAAGTCAACCTACCATGAGCTTGTTTGATGTTGGCTCAAGCAGGATTTCCATCTTCATTGTGAATACCTAAGTATCACTCGGATGTTCTGGCAAAATCACAAGGATCTTGCGTAGGACTCTAATGATATTACTTGATATTCACATTGTGTGAGATAACAAGCTAAATTATGACAAGTGTCCTAATGAGATTAATGGATGATCTCTTTTGGCTCTAGACTCAATAGTGCACTTTTAATTTTAGTGATCGGAGGCTGGAGCTGAGTGCCACCTTTTCAATATCAACTAACTCGGAGTGAGAAAGTCAATAGAAATGAGTGTATCTCCGTGAGTTTTGAAACAAAGTCTTTCCGACTTTGAGTGGCTGGGAGGGGTTTGTGCATAGCGTCACTGGGTCCATGACTGTCTTCAATGTCAGACAACACCTAAGTGTTTCTGACAGCATATGTATTGACCCGGTTTCTGCCTAAGTGTATGGAGGGCTTCTTTCTTTTCACCCTTTATCCTTACATTTCTTTTTCATTCTTCAACCCCTTCAATGCTTACCGAGACTTCATAACTAACACCTTGTTGGGTTTGTTCCAGTGTTAGCTCCATCTCAGTCGGCATTATTCCTGATTCTTACTTTTTCTCCTTTTTAATCATACCTAAGGACTTCTACACTAACTAGTGGATATCCCTGGGTAGATCCCTCCGGTTCTGGCTGGATCATGGGATTTGAATACCTATACCTAACCACCTTATAACTTCATAAAATTAAGTACATGGTCGGTCTTTTAGGGTATTCCATCACCATTACAAACCAAAATCATTGAAAAATTCATTCAAAGTGTTTGATATAAATATCAAAAGGTTTACACTTTGAATGTTTTTAATCATCACTAAAAGCTCCCCCTTAACATGTGCATCGTAATCGTAGTACATGCTAAGTGTGGAGTGCATCGAGTCCATTTTAATTGATTACTTCTGTCAATATACATTAAGTCCAGGTTAATCACATTTTCTCCCCTTATCCAAAATGTTAATCCCTTGATATTTTGGATATCAATTGATTAACCGTTCGGGGACAAAATGATGTATTCTAGCAGAATGGAACATATTATTGCTCCCCCTCAACTTTTGAGGGTTTATAAGATGGTGCCGAGTACAATTATTTGAAAGATTTTGAATTTACTAAGAAATTCTTGTAAAATTTATACTCGAGCACATCTTATTTTTCACCAAAAAATCTACACTAGTTATTAACATATTCACATGTTTATTATATACGAAGATTTGACCTGAATGATGAGAACATCATATGATAAAATCATATGGTTCTTTTGTCGCAGCCGTAGGTCTCCTTCGTACAATCTCCTACCAACGAACTTTTTAAGCTCCTCATTAACCTTCTTTCTTTCAAGAAGTTGTCAATTTGATATTTCTCTGTCCAAGCACTCTTTAGCGTTGCTTCAGCTTTCTTTCCAAGTTATGAAAGTCTTTGCATCAAACTTAGAGGATAGAACAGATTCAGATACATATATAACTTGAGCTTGTGTGGTTGGTGTTGATGTTGTCTTAGCTTCCCCCTAAACCAACAATCCTTTCTTGAGTAGATTCAGAACTTTCTTTTAAGTCGCATCAAGCAGTCTTAATG
>BQNB010041823.1:0-28283 GCA_026074375.1 Tanacetum coccineum
ATGATGGGCAAACTATCATTTTTCTTAGGACTACAGATTTCTTAGAGTCCCAAAGACATCTTTTTAAATCAATCCAAATATGCTCTAGAATCGATTAAAAAGTATGGTATAGAAACTTATGAACCAACGAATACTCCAATGGTGGAGAAATCTAAACTGGATGAAGATCCACAAGGGAAAGCCATTGATCCTAAACGTTATCGTGGAATGATTGGCACCCTTATGTATCTTACAGCCAGTAGGCATGACCTTGTATTTGATATGTGCATGTGTGCCCGATATCAGGCAAAGCCTATCGAAAAGCACTTACATGCGGTTAAGCGAATCTTTTGATAGCTACGAGGAACCATTAATATGGGTCTGTGGTATCCGAAGGATTCTTGCATTGCTCTAACAGCTTTTACAGATGCTGACCATGAGGGTTGTTAAGATACCAGAAAAAAGTACGTCTGGAAGTATGCAACTGTTAGGTGATAGATTGGTGAGCTGGTAGTTAAAGAAACAAAAGTGCACCGCCATATCCAGTACAGAAGTTGAATACATTGCCTTGTCAGGATGTTGTGCTCAAATACTTTGGATGCATTCACAACTAACTGACTATGGCCTTGTGCCATTGATTTATGTCGCAACAACATCGAACTCTCCTGATCCAAGCATATAGACATCAGACATCACTTTATCAAGGAGCAAGCGGAGAACGGGGTGGTTGAGCTATATTTTGTTAGAACAGAGTATCAACTGGCAGACATTTTCACCAAGTCTTTAACACGAGAACGACTGTAATTTCTCATCAAAAAAGCTTGGAATGCAAAGCATGTCCTCGGAGACTCTGAAAAAGTTGGCAGACGAAGAGTAAGAGTAATGGTGGTACTCTCTTCACATATCCTATGTATCGTATGTATATAAGAAAATCAGAAAAATCAAAAAGATTTTTCCTTTTATATAAATTTTTCAAAAAGAAAATATAAAAATATAAAACCATAAAAAGAAAATACAAAATTAATGAATTAGAAAAATATAAAAATATGGTGTTCTTGACATGTCTTCTGAAAATTGATAACATTTACAGCCTTAGAAATGTCAATTAATAATGATACAAGGTTGTAAATGAAGTTCGAGCAGAAGTTCTAAATACTTTCAAAACATTTCAATGGCTTGCTATTATTTCAGATAGCAACCCGGTCTTTAATTTAAAGACAAGTTTTTCGTGAAAAAGAAAACTTAACCTCACAACGGGAAATTAATTTTTCTCGGGAATGAATTACTTCATATTCATTCAAAGTCTTGTGTTTACTTTGCAACACAATCTGTGTTATCTAATCAAATAGGTGTACGTGTCAGTGCATTTATTTATGTAAAACGAGATAAATCTTGTTTTTATTGGTGTTGTTTTTGAAAAATAATTAAACATATCAGTTTCTCATCAGAAAAGATTTTCAAATTTTCTATCACTCAAACAATGTCTACAGCTCTTTAAATAGAAAATAGAACATTATTTAAGGGGGAGAAATAGTCAAATTCTTTCAAAAATGATCTTTTAAAATGTCATCTCGGAATAAAATGGAACAAGTGTTTTTCAATAACGGATTATCAATTAAAGGGGAGTTAATGTATTTGTAACTCGACTGGTCTTAAAATGTTATTGAATTTAACCTTTAAGGGTCTAAATGGCAAAATATAGGACTTAGAACACTAGTTATAAACTTAAGGGGTTAATAGTGCCATTTCTATAACTTAGTAAGACTGAGTAATAAGTTGAAATTGGAAATAGAAAAGGACATAAAACACAAGGACCACTTCTGCCAATATTGGAAACTTGACCTGTTATATGTGTTTAAACACATTTCACTCTCACTCACACTTACTAATATTCCAAACAACCTCAAAAACTCTCTACACATTTCGCTTCCTTCATAATCAAAAATTCAAACTTGGTTTCAAGGCAAAAGGTTGACATCTACTCGTTCATAGTTCATTCCTTATCATCTAGGTAAATCGAATTAGCTTAAATCCCATTTTTGCACTCTTAATCAATTAAAAATGAATTAGGGTTCATAAGTAAAAAAGTTGAGGTTTTTGTCTAATTAGTTGAGGGGTTTTGATCAATAGAGTGCGTCTTAGACGCGTGTGAAACAGGTTTGAATATATCTTAACCATTTGAGAGATATGATTATTTTTGTTAGTTGAATAAAGCGAAATATGTGTTCTAGGGTGGAACAGTTGTGGGTTTGTATTAAGTAATGTTGTATGAACGTTCTTGTTCTATTCAAATATGTTTGTGCCTCCTAAATGCTTGTTTACTTGGAAAAGTAGTAATTTGGGGCGTTAGTACAAAAAAATGGCTATAAGTTTACTCATAGGGTATGAAATGTGTTTGTAATCTGATGTAGACCCTTAAGAGAGTATAATGTGTCCTATAAATGGCCCTAATCACGCTCCTATGTATGCTTGAATTCCCTTTATCAAGCCTAAAATGTTGTTTAATTCTTGTGATAATTGCTTCTGTGAAGATATGTCATGTATTTTATAGTTAAGAATGAACTCTTGATTGCATATGTTTGATAAAATTTGGTTTAGGATTTTTGAATGAGGCGAAACATGTTTTGTCTGAATGAAGCGAAACATGTTGGGCTTGAATGAAGCAAAACATGTTTTCTGAGTGAAATAAGTATCACTCATTCCAAGCGAAACATGTCCCACTCATTCCAAGCGAAACATGTTCCACTTATTCTAAGCGAAGTATGTAATTCTTATTTCAAGCAAAATATGTAAGACAACTTTCAAGCGAAACATGACATGTTACATTTGAGCGAAACATGTATGCCTTTGTCTAAGCGAAACATGTTTGAAGCAAAACATGTACATGTACATATTCCAAGCAAAATATGACATAATTACGAAAAGAAACTCTGCCCAATTTTTTTTAATTTGTGTAACACTTGCTTAGAGTGTCATGTTTCATAACTTGATATGCTTAAATGTTCATTACTTGCTCTCTGATTGAATGTGTGTCTTAAGCTACGTTGGAAATGTCTTGTTGACTTTTTCTGTTGACTTTGACAATTGACCTTAGTTTACTTATTCATAGAGTGTAGTAATTCCATCACATTTGCATGAAACCTAATCATAGATCAATCATATCATCAAGGATAACCAAGCTAATCAGTAAAATATATTTTTTGTGTATATAAACTGTACTGTTATTTCTTAAGCAGAATCATGAATCCTCAAGAAACACAACAAGTTGCTACTCGTGATGAAAAATGGGTTCCATTCATTGAGAGAGTTAAGATTAGCTCTACCAATGTTAGACTGGAAACCACAGTGCCACAGAAGGAAGAGACATTTCAAGTGGTCATTGATCTTATCAAGAACTCCTCGTGCTTCAAGGCTTTTACTATCTCTACAGATGTCCTAGAAATCTTTATGCAGCAGTTCTGGTACTCTATCAAGAAGGTTCAAGGCACGGATTCTTATGAATTCATCTTAGCCAACAAGAAGTGTATGGTCAATGCTGATGTATTTAGGACGATTCTTGATATCTGTCCAAGAGTGGAAGTGTAAACTACACTAATGTACCAGATGATGATACTACACTTGCTTTTCTCATTAAGCTTGGATACAAAGGTCTACTGTACAAGCACACTAACATGTTTGTGGATCACATGCATCAGCCATGGAGAACTCTGGTAGCAATAATCAACAAATGTCTCTCTAGAAAGACCACAAGCAATGACAAACTTAGAAAGTTCAGAATTGACATATTGTGGGGCGTGTTATACAGAGAGAATGTCGACTATCCTAAGTTGATTTGGGAAGATTTGGCTTTCCAGATTGATCACAGGAAGGAGAAGAGATTAAGACGTGAAAACATGCCATTCCCCCGATTCACCAAAAGCATCATCAATCACTTTCTCAAGCAACACAAGTCTCTCTCCAACGTCAAATATCAACACTATCATACAATCAAGGATGATGGTATTGTAAGCCGACTTAATTTTGTTAGAATAGGAGAAGACTATCAGGAATATGGACTTGCTATTCCTAAAGTGATGCTAAATGATACAATCAAGCAGCCATAGTCTTACTAGATGTTTATCAAGTATTCTACTGGTCAGATTTCCCCAAGAAGAGCAAAGGCAAAGGTTCACAAAGAAAGAAGACTGTTGATGACTCTTAGGAAACTGTTGATGTATCTAAAGAGTCTGAACCTGAACTTGAACCAGTTAAGAGAAAGACTACTAGTAGAAGAGTGGTCAAGAAGAATGTCATGATTTCTGCTGATGACAACATTATTTCTGATGATCCAGATGTTGCTTTGGAGTTAGGTAATTCAATCAACAAAACAAAAGCTAAAAAAGCAGAAGCAACAAGGCAAGTCCATGCTACTCATGCAAGGATTGTGACTGAATCTGTCCCCGAGCCTACTAGAAGTAGAAAAATAGGCAAAGTGACTTATGATCCTCCCAAAAGCTCAAGGGTGTTCCATCTCTTACTCCAGAAGAACAAGAAGCTATTGATACTACGCAAGCTCTTAAAAAAGTAGAAAGACCAGCAAGAGATAGCCAGGTACTGGAGGCTCAAGTAAAGGAACTGGTACTATACCAGGGGTTCCTGATGATTCCATAGTCGTCTCTGCTACCTCAAGTGAAGGAACTGGTACTAAACTAGGGGTTCCCGATAAGGAAAATGATATAACTAAAGAAAATGTTATTCTTGAGTGGGGATCTAAACAAGAGAGTGAATACTCGGAAGAATACCAACTTGGTGACAAATAAAAGGATGATAAATATGATGATGCAGATGATGAAGGCAATGATTATATTAGTGATAATCAAGATGTTGATGATGAAGATGCTGAAACTGAATCTGATAGGATGAAATCTATAAGTATATGATACGTGTGCGCAAAGACGAGGATGTAGAAATGTCAAATGTTGAAGTTGAATATTCTGATAAAGGTGATGAAGAGGTTACTGATGCAGTAAAGGCAGATGCTAAAAAGACTTCAGAAGTAAAAGATGATGCCAAGAAGACCGAACTCCCTCCAACAAGCTCTAGCTTATCTGTATCTTTAGGTTTTGGTGATCAATTTCTTAAACTTTCTTCTGATTATTCTTTAGTTAGTACTATTAAGGATACTACAGATGCAGAGATCAACTAATTATTGGAAGTTAAGATCCAGTCTGAAGTTCCACATATCCAGTCTCCATCCATGCTTAGAGTACAAGTGTCTGTGATTTTTGAGCCTTCGGTTCTCACACCAGTACAAGAATCTCCTTCAATAGATACTATAACAACTCTACCTCCTCCGTCTGTCTCCACCACACCACCTGTACCTCAACAAACAACAACACCAATTCCTACACCACCAATCTCAACCAATGCTCCAACCATCACCATTGCTGCATCTGAATCTAATGCACTCTTTGTTGTTTAGCTAAGAGTTGCTAAATTAGAAAAAGATGTGTCTGAACTTAATAAAATAGATCTCTTTATTGAAGCTCTTGCTGCTCTCAAGACACAAGTTCCATCTGTTGTAGATAATTATCTTGGATCCAAAGTTAGGGGTGTCTTTCAAAAGGAACTAAAGAAATACACAGCAGATCTTATTCAGAAATATTCTCAGCAGCAAATTCCTAAGTTACCCAAGAAACAAACACCAACAGTTGATCTAAAACAAGAATAAGAGAAAAGTCTTTTAGAGATTCTCAAGATTAAAAAGGAATAAGTTGAGAAGCAAAAGATGCCGAAGTTTACTATCAAGTCTATAGATAAGGCAACTCTCTAAGTGTTTGAGCAGACAAGCGCTTTCTACCAGACCATGCATGCAAACAAGTCCTTCAACTAAAATCATGCTAATCATAGATTGTACCATGCTCTCATAGAATCCTTGATAGAGGATGAAAATGCTATGGATAAGGGAGTTGCTGACATAGTCAAAGACCATAAGAGAAAGCATAATGATGATAAAGATGAAGACCCTTCAGCTAGACCAAGCCATGGTAAAAAGACAAAAAGGAGAAGAACCAAGGAGTTAACGTCTTCCAAGAAGCCTTCCACCACCAAGGAAACCCCTAAAGGTAAAGCTCAATCTAAAGGCTCTAAAACTGGTAAGTCTGCTTCTGCAAAGGAACCGGTTGAAGAACCTACGGCTGAGGTGGTAATGGATGATGCAGGTGAAGATGTGGTTCGTAATGATGATCAACCACAAGATGCTTATGAACCCAAGACAACTAAGACTCTGAATCCAGATTGGTTCAAGCAACCTCCAAAGCCTCCTACTCCTGATCTAGAATGGAATAAGCGTCAGGTTGTACTTGATCAACCCGAACAGCCTTGGTTTAATCAAATGGTCTCTGCTACAAAATATCCTCTAACATTCAGCGACCTAATGGCCACTCTGATTAAATTCTCCAAGTATGTGTTGAATCGACTCAAAATTAACAATCTTACTCAAGATATCTTGTTAGGACCTGTCTATAATTTGTTAAAAGGCACGTGTTCTAGCAGTATCTAATTAGAGTACCACTTCCAAGAGTGTTTCAATGCATTGACAGACAGGCATGATTGGAATAATCCTGAAGGAGATCGTTACCCCTTTGACCTGTCCAAACCTCTTCCTCTGCAAGGTCACCCAGTCATCTAACCGTTGCTGCTGATTACTTCTTCAACAATGTCCTGAAGTATCGAAATCTTCTAATTTAGAAAGGACGTATACTACATCGATCACGAAGACCAAAGTAGCTCGGTATGAGATTGAAGGGATTGAAGACATGGTTCCTACGCTTTGGAGTCCTACCAAAGGGGTATGACAAAGATACGTTGAAAGGGATCAAACATTGGGGTGAAGGGCGTAAGCTATGGCATAAATATCAGCTGAACATGTTCTCCAAGCATAATGTATACTGCACTAAGAAAATTCTAGGGTTGAAGAGTGTTAGTGTCAAGAAACTGCACGGATATGGTCATCTGGAAGACATTGTGGTGAAATGAGTTGATTGTCAGTTCTACAAGTTTAAAGAAGGTGACTTCGTAGATCTACACCTGAATGAAATTGAAGACATGCTGCTTCTTGCTGTTCAACACAAGCTATTCCACGTCACCGACAGCGATATTGTTGACTTTATTGTGGCTCTTCGTATGTTCACAAGAAGTCTCATCATCAAGAAATGTTTCGAGGATTTACAGCTTGGTGTAGAGAGTTACTAAAAGAAACTCAACATCACTCCACCTCAACACACCTTTCTAGAAATATAATTCAAAGAACTCTACACTCATTCTCACAAACCACCAGGGGTAATCTATGAAGATCTAACCAAACAGAAAAGAGTGATGCGGGCTGATGAGCTGTACAAGTTCTCTGACCGGATGCTCAAGAAAGTTTAGGATGAGCTTCATCATAGAATACATGATTTTCGTTTGGAATACAATAAGGAGATGCCAAGGAGAAAGTGGACGACTATTGACAAAAAAAGGTCAGAACTTATGGTCGAGCTGATTGATAAGCAGGTGCGTGAAAGAAGGATCATTTAGAATCTTGAAAGATTGGTTGGTGCTCGGGAACTCGAGATGGACTACAAACTAATGACGCGCACCACATGATCGTCAGGTCCTATCTCAAAATCGTATCTTGTGAATATTGTGAATATGTAGTATAGAATTTAATAGGTAGGCATATAATAGCTGTTTGAGTGTGATTTTCTAGAATTTTTCAAAAAAAATTTAAAATTTTCAAATTAACGTACTCAACACTTATTATTATATGTCTTATATATACTATTTGTATATTAGGTATGTTATATGTCTATATATATATATGCTATATATATATTATATATATATATATATATATATATATACTATATATTATATATATATTTGATATATAATGTATTTATTAGATGTATATATGTATATGTATATATGTATATGTATATATGTATATGTATATATATTTATATATAAAGAGATTTGATATTTTTGATAATGGGAGAAAATGTGATTAAAATATATAGCTAAAGATGTGATTTTAAGGACTCAAGTGCAAGCTTCACCCTTTATGTGCTAAAAAATTTCGAATATTGATGCACATGTTGAGGGGGAGCATTACAAATGGTTTTAAGGTTGAGAACAATACCAAAAGATCGACCATGTCTGTAATTAATTAGAGTTATAAGGTGGTTAAGATTAGGTATTCATTCTCATGATCTAGCAAGAATCGGAGGGATCTACCTAGGGACATTCCATTAGTTAGAATAGAAGTCCTTAGGTATGATGAAAAAAGGAGTAAAGTGAGAAAAGGTAAAAATGCGGACTAAGACAGAGCTGACACTAGAACAAATCCAACAAGGTGTAAGTGATGAAGTTTTGGTATGCATTGAAAGGGTTGAAGAATTAAAAAGAAATGTAAAGATAAAAGGTGAAAAGAAAAAAGCCCTCCTTACACCTAGGCAGAAACCGGGTCAATACATATGCTATCAGAAACACTAAGCTATGGTCTGGTATTGAAGATAGTCATCATGGACTCAGTGATGCAATGCACAACCCTTTCCAGCCACTCAAGGTCTATTAAAAGATTATTGTTTTATTTCTCACAGAGATTAAACATATTTCTATCGACTTTCTCACTCCGAGTTAGTTGATATAGAAAATGTGGCAGTCTGCTCCAGCCTCCGATTACTAAAAACCAAAGTGCACTATCGAGTCTAGAGCCATAAAATAGATCATCCATAAATCTCATTAGGACACTTATCCAAAATATGCTTTCTAATTCCCGCAATTTGAAAATAAAAAAATATATCAAGAGTCCTATGCATTATCCTTGTGATTTTGCCAGAACATCAGAGTGATGCCTAAAAAGTGTTCACAGTGACAATGGAAATCCTTCCAGAGCCAACATCAAACAAGCTCTGTGGTAGGTGACTTAAAAGATCTTACACGGATCGAACTTGTGATACTGGATATCGATTCGGTCTAGCTTATGAATTGACGAATGAATTTTGAAAAAGATAAAATTGTTGGTATGTTATAAAAACCGTTTGCATCTTAACACACCGACTGATTTTCCTAAATAAATTTTCAATCTTATGTCCATGAGAAGCCTCGCAAGGGTATCTAGACATAGGAAAGCTAAACACGAATTGACGACTTAATCAGGCAGATAGTAACTTACCGATTCACTCTTACTGTATTGTCTGCTTAGAGGCGCTCCAGTAATGAGAACGGCTAGTACAGCTGCGAAACCCTGTCAAGGAGATTCTTCAGAATTCTACCTGATCACAGGCAGTATTTATACTGATTAACGGGGAACCGTGGTTATTACAACTTTATTCGACAAAGTGACAAAGTCACTTTTGTTCATATATGTTGTATATCACTAACCTATTCATGCAGATTTTCTGACGGTGGCAGCAGTTAACCGATGACAAGTCAAAGTCAATGCCACATGCTTATACTCGACCAAAATATGTAAAGACATCATGAAAGCTTAAGTACATGTTTTAAGACTTCCGCTACTCTGATACCATACGTCTTTCTTGAAGTGACGAAGTATTAAAGTTAAAGAATTTCAAGAAATTTCTGCTACTATGATACCGCATGTCTTCCATGAAGTGACAAAGTGTTAAAGTTAAAGAATTTCAAGAAAGATGGTTACACAAGTGATTGTGCAAATATGGGCACGATCAGGATTCGATGTGATCGAAGAGTTCTTTGAGTGATTGCTGGGTTGCCAAGCCTTAAATAACCCTTGTCAACACAAATGAAAACACTACGTTAAGTGAAGCATAGGGGGTGTCCCTGCGAATCACCTCCGGCGTAAGAGTAAGTATGTGCTTTGTATTTGGTAAAGTATGATAGTGTAAGTAAGTGTGTGAAGAGTTCTAGCCATACATGGAGCCCTTACCATCTATTTATAGGTGTAAAAATGAGATGGCACGAGGCTTAGCACAAAGACTGGTGATCGTGGAGGTGTCCTACGATTTAAGGGGTGGTTTTTGAGGTTATGTACCATGATCTCTATTTTGGCAGGAAGACCTTGATAGAGATAGAGAACGTGGGTTTGACTGTCTAACCTTCGCTCTAGTTTTGTCGAAGGCCTACTGTGAAAGGTGTAGGGCTTTTCATGGTGGATTCCCATACTGGTAACTATCCCAAAGGTGGTTTTACGCCAGTCAAAACTATTCGAAGGTTATTGGTTGTAATTGGGAGAAGATCCCATTCAGGCTTTGAAGGGGAAACCTTCGAACTGGAGAAGAGGGTACATCATCAAGCCCCCCAGTCGAATGTAATGTATACATCTATGTATGTATTACTTTCGACTATCATTTACAAACAAGATCGGAGACCATGTTCTAATTTGCATACACTAAACAGTGAAACCCACTTGCCCTAGGGTTAGTTGGGGGTTTTAAATGCAGATTACTCAACAATCAGCCTTGGTTATTGTGAACTTATTATCTTGACTTAAACTGAGTTTGAAATCAGAGAAGTCTTTGATCTCTTCCACGTGTGCGGTCTCACAACTCTCTAGCTTCGCCTATATAAGTGTCATCCCCAAACCCTTTTTCCATTTATCACCTCCATCATTCAGTTCTCTCATTCTTGAAATATTCTTTGGTAAATCTAAGGTAAGAATTTCAAAAGCTATTTTTAGTTATGAGTACGAAAGATACCATAGTTATGCAGCGTTGTGGTTTGTCAGCCAAGGAGTTGAATGAATTCCTTTCTTCATATCCCATTCCTTCAGAGTATGATGTTATATTGGCCACATCTACTCAAACCATCTTTGACGTCCCTCCTGGCTATGTTGGCTTGTACACACATTCTTTTTCTCTTGCCAATCTCAAGTTACCTCTTACTGACTTTTTCCGTGAGGTTCTTCAGTATTTCAAAGTTCACATTTCCAGGCTTAACCCCTTTGGTTGTGCCAAACTAACAACTTTCATCATTATGTGCAAAGCTTATGGCTGTAAACCCTTTGTTGACCTCTTTTGAGGTTTCTTTAATCTTTGTCGGGCTGGTAGCTGGCTAACTTTATAAAAAAGTCTGAAAAACACATTCTAAACCTTCTTCCTAAGGTCATTACTCGTATCGAGGGCTATCATAAATGATTCTTCTTTGTTAAAGACTCTATTATCTCTTCCAAGTACCCACAACTTCTACTTGATGAAAACAAGCTTGATTCAAAATCCTTTAAAGATAAGCTCCCTCCAAATATAGATGAAAACCCTTATTTCCAGCGTCTTGGTCGATATCCTACAAGTGTTCATGTGTTTGATGATTCCATTCTGTTTTTAGCTGGCCTTCAGCCTTCGTGGGAGTTTGGCCAACAAGGGTCTGCGATTATTGTGGGCGGCAAAGGGTATTTATCTTTCTCGATTATTCCTTTAGTCTTCTTTTTTGCTGATATATGATTTATTTCTTCGTTTTGTAGAAATGGCTTTTAAGAATTTTTTCTATACCGAAGATGATGATGACCTTGCTTTTCTGCCTAAGGAGTTATCCCTAGGATTTGGTATTGGTTCCCCTTCTTCTTCTTCAGTGAATACAGAGCTTCCTAAAGATGTTGAAGAGCCTAAAGTTCAGCCTGCAGAGGTTACCGCAGACTCAGTGGAGAGTCCAAAAGCCGGTGTGTTTGTTGTGCACCCTGGGAGTGTAGCTGCCCACATTAAAGAGAGGAAGTGTAAAACGAGGGGAGGTTCTTTAAGGCCTCCTATGAAGAGGATACTAGCCTCTGGGTCATCAAGTTCTTATGTTATACGTGCCAAAACCTCTGCTTCTAAGGATGATGCTCCTATTCTTTCCATATTTGATGATGATGAGGGTAAATTTCTGGTTCATTTAGTTCTCTCTGAATGTATTGATTTGCTTATTCATCCTTTATCATCTTTATATGTTCTTTAGGCCTCCCTAACTGTTTTGAGCTTAAAGATGCTAATGCATGTCACCTAAAGATCTTTGCTATCACTCTGCTAACTTAGAAAGGTCATTTGGATAATTAAATGGATTTGGAACTGCTTGATCTTCATGACTGTTATTATGCGTAACAGATTATGGTGGATAATGCAGTTAACAAGAGGGCCCATGAGTTTTTGCAGGTTATTGAGAAGATGAGTGGTGAAGCTGATGTTATCAAGGCTAGGGAAAGGTCTCGTGAGGATGAATGTGAAGAGCTTCCAGTCAAATGTGAAGCTGCTATGAAGGAGTTTGATCAGAATCCTGCTGTACCAGCTCTTCGAGAGAAGATTTCTTCGCCGACTGCCGATGTTAAAAAGCACAAAGGTAACCTTGATAGGGTGATGATAGAGAGCCAAAATTAGGCAGGCTATCAAGTGAGCATTTCAAACCTTGAGTCAAAGGTTGGTTCCTTGGAGGCGGAGAAGGCTAGACTAGAGGTCGTTGAGGCGTCTCTTCGTAGAGAGGTTGAGGAGCTCAAGCAAGATAGGAGGGATGTAGTTTCAAAGGTCGTACCTTATGCTGCTATGGAGTTGGTGCATAGTGATGAGCTAGGCAGGCTTGTTGGTAAGTTGGTGTCCTCTGCCATTACTTATGGACGTTGCAGAGCGTATGAGCAGGTTACTTCTATGAAGGAGCCTTTTGGCTTATCAAAGGCTAAAGGATATCGTTGTTCATTCCAAAAGAAGCATACTCATGCTAGCAATAATTTTGCTACTGCTACGTTCCCTTAGCTGAACGAGTTCATAGTAGATGCCGCAGCTCCGATTGAAGCTTTGTTGTCGAACAAGCCTCCCACGTTACAGAAGCTTTCTCCTTCAAAGACCTAAATGCCTGTGCCTTCTTCTTGGAAAGCTACCCCGTCCTTTGCTTTATCTTCAAATCTGATGTCTCCTCCTGCTGATCTTGTGAAGCCCTCTCTATCTTTGTTTGAATGAAGGTCACCATGTTGGTGTTAGTTTAGCCCTAAGGGTGGTGTGTACCCTTTGAACCTCTTTACTTTAATCCATGCTTCGGCCTTTAAGACAATTTATCTTTGCAATGGTTCGTGTTGACCATTGTTTAAACAATGTGTGTCAACCTTTTTGGTTGTTTTTTAATGGTTATCCCTTTCCGAGGGTTGAATATAGGGATGTAGTCCCATCTTTTGTCATATGCCGTGTTGTTATTCCTTTGGGGGCCCAGGTCTGATCCTTATATCATTTATTGCTGAATCATTTTGCTTTGTAAAGCAAAAGACTCAAGTGTTTTTTGCCCTTTTCGAAGATAGGCTTCCCTTAGGAACCTTATTTGTTTTCCTCATTTTTGAGGCTTTAGGAGGACTTGGGTCTGACTCCTTTATCAGCGAAGGCTCATGTGTGGCCTTAAGTTGTGGACAAATTTATTGTACCACTTTCAACAAAGGTTTCCCTTAGGAACCTGATTTGTTTTCCTCATGTTTGAGGCTTTAGGAGGACTTATGTCTAACTCCTTTATGCGCTTTATCAGCGAAGGCTTATGTGTGGCCTTAAAATATTATTTTTTTTATTTTTTTTAACTAATTTTCAGTTGTCAGATGAAGGGGTTCGATCCACTTCATTATGTCCTCAAGGCTAAAAGAAGCAATGAGGAAAGTTAACATGAATTTTATGGATGTCTTAGTTTTGTAGGGCTCATGTGTGGCCCTACGACATCCTTTTGAACGTTGAACTTAATATTAGGCTCAAGTGTGGCCTTATGACACAAGTACTTCGAAATCAACCTTCTTCATTGATAGTGTAGAAAGATTTACATCATCCCAAGTATGAACACTTAGTTTGCTACACCATTTTTGATAATCGAAACAAATGACTTGAAATAGAAATAAGAAAGAAAAACTTTGCGAAAAAGAATGTAAGTTTTACATGTAAAACTTACGAAGGCTTGTTCCTTTCGTTGTTTTAACCAACGAGTGATCGGCTGCATCCACAACTGTGTAGAGTTCCTCTTTGTAGACTTCGTTTATTATATATAGGCCTTTCCATTCATTCACGTTTCGTTTAAGTAAAATGAAATCTCCCACAATGTACATGGGGTGACTGCTCCTTACGTTGTGGTATTTTCATAACTTGTTTCGGTAATATGCCTTTTCGATCGAAGCCCTTCCTTACTTTCCTTTCCCTTGGTTGCTTTCTGCACTCTTCCCCTATCATCTGTAGTTTCAATTATGGGGATCATGGCTTCTGAACCATAGCTTAGGCTAAACGGTGTATATTTCTGGCTATTCCTTGGGAGGGTTCTGTGTATCCATAATGTTTTAGCTAGATTATCCACCCATCCCTGCTAGCTTCGAGTTAGCTGCCTCTCTATGTGGTGCATTATTTCCATGTGTTCTGTGACATGAGAAAAGGATTGTGCTACTTTTAATCCTTTACAAAGGTCTGCGAACATCCCTTCTTTGAAATGTTTCTCTTCTTTTGAGCTGATTATCCGGGGTACTCCGAATTTGCATACCACATATTCCCATACGAACTTTTCTACTTGCCTTCCGTTTATGGTGGTTAGGGGTTTAGCTTCTACCTACTTTATAGAGTGTTCGACTGTGATTGCTAGAAACTGTAAACCTCCGGGGGCCATTGGTAGCGGTCCTAGGATATGAATTCCCCAGTGGCTAAAAGGCCACGTGCATCTTGCTGATATGGCCCCGCTTGTTTCAGCTTTCCTTATTGCGGATTGTGCCTTGCATTTTTCGCAGTCTTGAATTGCTTTTGAAACTTCCCTGTGCATCGATGGCCAATAGTAACCTTGTTTTGTGACTCTAACAACTAGTGAACGTGGTTTTGCATAAATCCGCACGACCCTTCATGTATTTCTTTTATGATGTTGTCAGTTTATGGTGGGGCCACGCAACGGAGCCATGGCGTGAAGAAGGATCTTTTGTACATGTTTCCTCAGATTAGCTTATACTATGGCACTTAGATTCTGATCTTCCTAGCATCCTTTGTGTCCTCTGGCAACAATCCGCTTAGCAGATATTCATGGATGGGATCCATCCAGCTTTTCCTCTCCTGCGTATCTACTTTCAAAACTTCTTTTTCCTCTATTTACCTTTTGGTCAAAACTTCGACTAGCACTTCCTTTGTGAGATGTTTGAAGGTCATTGATGCCAGCTTGCTTAGCGCGTCTGCCTTCTTGTTCTGGTTCTTGCATATGTGCTCAACTGTGTACTCTTCGAACCCCTTAGCGCAGTTTTAACTTTTTGCAAATAGTCTTTGATTGATGTCTATTTTGCTGCAAAGGTGCATTTTATCTGGTTTACCAGAAGTTAGGAGTCTATGAATATTGTCACTTTTGCAATTTCCATCTCCTAGGCTATCCGTAGACCTGCTAACAATGCTTCGTATTCTGCTTCATTGTTTGTTGTTTCAAACTCGAAGCGTAAAGCGTAAGTATATTCTTTACCTTCGGGGTCTATCAACATTAGCCCTACTCCTGATCCGTCTGAGTTGGAGGCTTCGTCAATGTAGAGTCTCCACTTACTATTTGAATATGGCAACTCCTTTGGTTTTTCTTTCCTCTCGTTGTCCTCGAAGGGTATCTCGACCAAGAAATCGGTTGGCGTTTCTTTTTCATTCCTTCCTAGGAACACGATATCATGTTCTTCCAATTCGATTGCCCATTTGGCCATTCTTCCTGTTTTTTCGGGCTTTGTGAGCATTTGCTTAATTGGTGTGTTTGTGAGAACCGTTGTCGTGTGAGCCTAAAAGTATCTTCGAAGTCTTCTTGCTGCATGAACCAAGGCCAGTACAAGCTTCTCCAAGGCAGGATAGTTGAGTTCGGCTCTTTGTAGGACCCTGCTTACGAAATAAATGGGGGTCCATCCTTCATTTCTTTTTGCGGCAAGCACAACACTTATACTTTCTTTAGAGGCAGTGAGGTGCATTGTTAAAGTTTCCCCCACCCTTGGTACAGTAAGTGTTGGTAAGGCTTGAACGAGTTTCTTCATTTCCTTTAGCGCTTTGTCGGCTTTAGTTGTCCACTGTATGTTCTTCTTATCTTTGCACCCTTTGAGTACTTTGAAGAAATCCAGGGATCTTTCCGCACCTTTCGATAAAAACCTGTTGAGGGCTGCTAGCTTCCCGTTGAGACTTTGTATGTCTTTTAGTGTTCTTGGCTGGTCAAGGTCAGTGACTGCTTTAACCTTCGAAGGATTGGCTTTTATGCCATGCTTAGTGATGAGGTGTCCTAAAAAGGGACCTTCTTCAACACTGAATGAGCATTTCTTCGGGTTTAGCTTCATGTTGATCGATCGAAACCTTTCAAAGGTTTCTTGTATATCTTTCAACATTAATTTTCCATAAGTACTTTTGATGACCATGTCATCTACGTAAGCCTCAAGGTTTCTTCCAATTTGGTGACTGAAGACCTTGTCCACTAACCTTTGGTATGTTTCCCCTACATTTTTGAGACCAAACGGCATCTTCTTGTAGCAAAAGACTCATTCTCCTGTGTAGAAGGCTGTTTTGTCTTCGTCTTCTTTTGCCATTTGGATTTGATGGTAACCCTTGTAGGCGTCTAGGAAGCATTTCAAATGAAACCCTGAAAGGGACTCTGTTTTCCAATCGATATTTGGTAGTGGATAGAAATCTTTGGGATAGGCCTTATTTATGTCTATGAAATCCACACACATCCTCCATCCTCCGTCACTCTTTTTTACCATAACAGGGTTGGCTACCCATGTTTGGTGCTTGAACTTCCATAGTATCCCTGCTTTCGTAAGCTCTTATGTTTCTTTACAGGCTGCCATGTTGTTATCCGGACCTAAACCTCTCTTGTTATGCTTTATTGGCTTAACATGGCTATACTCATTCAGCTTATGTTCTGTGTTGAAAGGTTTTCCTTCAACCATTATGGTTCTCAGAATCCCTGTCATATCAGCGTGTGTCCATGCGAAGACGTCTGCGTTTGACTTTAAGAGGTTTGGCAGCTCTTTTTTGAAATGTTCAGGTAGCTGCTTTTCGATGGATACCGTTTGGTCGGGATACTTTTCGTTTACGATAATATTTTCCTTAGCATTGACGCAACTGAGGACCATTTCCTCGTTTGTGGCAGGTATCTTTCTGGCCCTCTTCGTTCCTTCATTAGCTTCGTCTGTCAAAAATACAGTCCGATTCTTTTTTTGGTATAAACTTGATGGCCCCGTGAATCGTTGAGACTACAATTCCCATCCTTTGCATCGCTGTTCTTCCTAACAACATATTGTGTAAGGAGTCGGACCTTATAATAACGAAGTTAAGAGTTTCTGTCCTCGAGAGGGGGGCGTTTCCTATGCTGATCTCTAACAGAACTTCACCAATGGACCAAGAACGTTCTCCTGAGAACCTTACTAAAGGGGTCTTCAGGTCCACTTTGGTGGATTTGATGGTAGGATTCAGTTTCTCGAAGCAATGCTCGTAGATAATCTCACATGAGCTTTCGCTATCCATGTATACTCGTCCCTCCTTTCTTCTAAATATCTTGGCCTCTAAAATATAATTTCCTTTCCTTTGTAGTCTGTATTTTCTTGTGCGAGGATTTTTGCGGTATGGGCTTCTCGACTTACCATAAGTATGGGTGCTTCAGCGGGTGTGGTGCCTTTATCCTTTTTACTTTCTCCTCGCGGGGTGTCGGATGACTTTGTTCTTTCCTTTTTTATTCCTTTCACAAGGTGCGAAAGTTGTCTCAAGTTTACAGCTTCTTGAATCTGAATTCTTAGGTGTCTACAATCGTTGGTATCGTGTCCGTAGTCTTCATAGAAGTGACAGTACTTGGACATATCTCGCGATCGCTTACTTCCGAACATCTTTGGAGGTGGCTCGAAACTTCTTGCAGTCTTCTCCATAGCGAGAATTTACTTCGGGCTTTTTGACAGACTGGGGAGCAAACCATGATTAGGTCCCCGGTAAGGGGAGAATCTGTCTTTGTGTCTATGTCCTCTGTTATTATCCCAGGAACTTTTCTTTGACCTTTTGAAATCGTCTCTTTGATCACTTGAGGCACCATTAGTGGCTACCTCTCTTGCTTCAACCCACATGTAAGTTTTCTCCATTAGACCTTTATAAGTGGATGGAAGGTATGTGGAGAGATGTTTGACCAAACTTCGTGTTCTCAAACCATGAACGAAGCCAGAGATTCGTTGTTCTTCATGTAAACCCAGGATTTGCAAGGTATCATCTGAATATCTGGTAATGAAGGCTCGAGTGCTTTCTCCTTCTCTTTGTTTGATGTTGTGAACCGCTAAATGTATCTTTGTGAATTTATTTTGCTGACTGAAATGTGACCGGAACTTGGCCTTCAGATCCTCATAGTTGAGGATGCTACCTGTTTTCTAACTATTCCATCATATGGGGGCGGAATCTTTGAGGGTGTATGTGAACATGTGGCAGGCTACGGGCATTAACCATTTCTGCATGAAGATAGCCCCTTCAAGGTTGTGCAAAGAAATTATATGGGTCCCCTTTTCCATCGTAAGAACCATATGGGAAGGCTTTTTGCAGTCAGGAGAGATATCCTCGACTCCGCGAACAAAAGGGGTTACGGAGCCTGCGGAGTCTGTGAAGGATCCTGCAGGGTTTGGGTATACAGGCATATTTGGTGGTGCATACATGGGCTGCGTATAGAAGGGGTAGCTACTCGAAGGAGTAACTGTGGGATGCATAGGCCCATTGTATGAAGGTATGCTATTATTGGTAAAATCCTATGGTATATACCCTCCTTGAGGATAATAGGTGTAGGTGCCCCCCAGCAGGGGGATTACCAATCTGGGTCTGGAAAGGGAAATTCAGAGCTTGTCCATTGACAAGGTTCACAAATGGTTGAGAGTAAGGGTTAACAGGGATAGGTACAAGTCCAGTAGGAATATGCAAACTACTAGGTATAAAAGGCTGAGCATGGTGCGAGAGAAGCGTACCGTTAGGAAGGAGGTTTCCCCCCATGTTAGTCGAAGGCTGGTGGCCTCCCTGTATGGAGGTTAAAAATGATCGTAGGGGTTGATTGTTTTCGTTTCTTCCCAAGTGAGCTGCTAAAAGTGGGGGAAGATTCGCCCCCTATTTTCACCCTCTCTTGCTTCAATCTCTGAAGGCCTAACACCTTCGGCATTCATTCCCCTCTTGTTTCCTTCTCTGTTTGGTGCTTCCTCGAATCCCACAGGGGATCTTAGCCAAAGGGTTGGAGTAGCTTCCCTGCGGGTCTCAACCTTGTTTTCCATCTCTCCGCTCTTCATCCATATCCTCACTGAAGTATTTCGACTTCAGTTTCGGAGGTCTTTATTTATGTTTATAAAAAAAATCTGCCTTCGTCTTCCTCTTAGGAGGATTCAAGGATTTCCATAATTTTGTTGCCCGGTCCCTTAAGAGAGACTCAAGGGCTTCATAATTGGCTTCGACGAAAGCCGGGCTAATCACGGGATTGGGATTAGCTGAGGTGGAAGCACGATAAGCCATGGGCGTGTTTTCAGGAGTGGTGGCGGCAAACATGGTGGTAGTTATGGGTATTGCCGAGAAACCCGGTGGTGGTGTAATTTCTCTCCCGCTTGTCATGCCAGAAAAGAAGGTGAGTTATTTTGACAGTTACTAGGCTTGGTTTGAACGGGACTAATTGTTGCGGTCCCACGGATGGCGCCACTGATTGTGCAAATATGGGCACGATCAGGCTTCGATGAGATCGAAGAGTTCTTTGAGTGATTGTTGAGTTGCCAAGCCTTGAATAACCTGTGTCAACACAAATGAAAACACTACGTTAAGTGAAGCGCAGGGGGTGTCCCTGCGAATCACCTCCGGCGTGAGAGTAAGTATGTGCTTTGTATTTGGTAAAGTATGATAACGTAAGTAAGTGTGTGAAGAGTTCTAGCCATACCTGGAGCCCTTACCATCTATTTATAGGTGTAGAAATAAGATGGGACGAGGCTTAGCACAAAGACCGGTGATCGTGGGGGTGTCCTACGATTTAAGGGGTGATTCTTGGGGTTGTGTACCACGATCTCTATTTTGGCGGGAAGACCTTGATAGAGATGGAGAACGTGGGTTTGACTGTCTGACCTTTGCTCTAGTTTCGTCGAAGGCCCACCGCGAAGGGTGTAGGGCATCACGTCGCGGATTCCCATACTGGTAACCATCCCGAAGGTGGTTTTACGCCACTCAAAACTATTCGAAGGTTATTGGTTGTAATCGGGAGAAGATCCCATTCGGGCTTCAAAGGGGAGACATTCGAACCAGAGAGGAGGGTACGTCATCAACAAGCTTTCAAAATCAAGAAAAGTA
Organism: Tanacetum coccineum; assembly: GCA_026074375.1. Taxonomy (NCBI): domain Eukaryota; kingdom Viridiplantae; phylum Streptophyta; class Magnoliopsida; order Asterales; family Asteraceae; genus Tanacetum; species Tanacetum coccineum. Next base: position 20,214 of record BQNB010041823.1, read on the forward strand.
TGAGCATGTTGGTCTAAAAGTCACAAGATCACAAGAAGGCAAATATTACAAGATGGAGAAAAGAGATTATGCTTGGTTGATGATCTCAAGAAGCTCAAGATCACATATAAGTCAAGATAAAGATACAAGCTAAAGCCTAAAAGTCAAAAGATTACTACATCAAGATTTACAAGATAAAGATTATGTAAACCAGACTACGAGTAAAGATTGAAGACATTAATTGAATGTAGAGCTTAAGTATTTATAAATTGGAGTGACATCCCTTAGGGGGAGATTGTTGGAAATCGAGAAAAAACGCGGTCACTACCAATATATTATAGAATAGCTCGTAGCATAATATTTGGAAACTTACCAAGCTAACCGGGTCAACATAAGTCATCCTTAGGTATGACCGGCCATGCCACGGTATAAATACCCCTCTTCACACCTTGGAGAGGGTTGGTTGTTCATTTGGTTCTTTCGCTTAATACGTTTTCCCTTCCTTTCTCTCTCTAAGTGCTATAACCCACTTTCTCTCTCTAAACTTTTTTTCTTGTTTATTTGTTAAGTGATTTGATACATCTACAAGTACCTAGAGAAAGTAAAAATGCTTGCCAGTTGTTTTAAGAAATTCTCAATCAAGCAAGTACACAGAAGTGAAAACAAGAAGGCTGACGCTCTAAGCAAGATTGTGTCCACCAGCTTTGCTCACCTAACCAAGCAGGTCCTAGTGGAAGAGCTCAACGAAAAGTCCATAAATGAAGCAGAAGTGTTAGCAATCCTGGAGGAAGAAGGAAATACTTAGATGAACCCAATCTATGAATACCTCATGGAAGAAACACTCTCGCGGAAAGGAAAAAGGCAAGAGCGGTCTGGCTTAAGTCAAGACGGTACGCTGTGATTGACAGAGTTGTGTACAAGAAATCCTTTCTTGAACCATGGCTATGATGTGTCAGACCATTGCAAGTAAGCTATGTTATAAGAGAAATCCACGAAGGATCCTGTAGCATGCACGCCGGACCAAGGTTCGTAGTAGTCAAGATATACGAACAGGACACTACTGGCCAACCATGCATAAAGATGCAAGGAAAGTGATACGGGAATGCTAAGACTGTCAAGTTCACCGTCTTGTGCCAAGGAACCCGCAACAGAAGTTAACTCCAATCACATCTCCATGGCCATTTTATAAATGGGGAATTGACATAGCCGGACCGTTTCCAGAAGGTCCCGGTAAAGTCAAATTCCTAATAGTAGGAATTGACTACTTCACAAAGTGGATTGAAGCAAAACCCGTTGCAACCAAGGCTGTCAAGATCGCGATCCCACCTGGGATCATTTTTGTCTTTGCAAGATCGAGATCGTAAGATCGGATCGAGATCGTAAGATCCTACCAATTTATCATGTTCTGTAAGCAACGGATAAACGAGTCAAACTATTTTTATTTCTACTCATCGTCAAAGTTAAATTTATATAATATCCTCTGGAAAATATCAAAGTTCAAATATAAAATACCAAAGTAAAAGTAAAACACAAAAAAGTCAAGTTTCAATCGTCACATTCACGATTTAGCCGGAATAAAATTACATAACATGCGTAATAAACATCTCAAAACAAAGAACATGACTAGTATCACTACAATTAAGCTATCTAAATTAAAACTTAAAGGTTAATAGGTACAACTATGAAAAGGTAAAAGAAAAAACAACAATTACCTGTAAGAAACTTTTTGCTTCAGGTAACTAGAACGTGAGAAGAAGAACCCTAATTTGTTTCAGGTAATTTCAATTTGAGAAAAGTAGATAATTAGGTTTATTGATTAGAAAATCTAGAAATGAAACGTCAATAGTTGTTACTGAGATTAGCAGACTCGTATTGTTCTTTTTTAGGCCTAAAAAAAGTAATGGGCTAGTAAGTATGTAAGTTAGTAAGTTAGTAACTTCGTAATTTGGTAAACTCGTATCAACACGCGATCTTACGATCTTACGTGCAAGTTTACGATCCCACTTACGATCTTACCTCTGATGCGATCCTACACCGATCCTACACGGTTTTATCAGGTGGGCACGTAAGATCGTACGATCTTACGTGTAAACTCGCGAGTTTGACAGCCTTGGTTGCAACTATCACAGGCAACCAAATTAAAAAATTTGTATGGGATAACATAGTTTGCAGGTTCGGCTTACCAGGGGAAATAATATCTAACAACGGAAAGCAGTTTAGAGATAACACATTCAAAGATTGGTGTAAAAAGTTGAATATCCGCCAGCGCTTCGCCTCCGTCAAGCATCCGCAAACCAACGGTTTGGTGGAATGAGCAAACAGAATTTTAGGAGAAGGTGTAAAGGCACGATTGGATAAAGGTAGCAAGGATTGGATGGAGTAAATCCTGCACGTCTTATGGGCGCACCGTACAATGATCAATTCAAGTAATGGGGACACCCTGTTCTCTTTGACCTACGAAACGAGAGCAATGATTCCAGCGGAAATTGGCATGCCCACCATGCGAACCATAGAGATAGACATGGTACAAAATGAGGAAGCCCTATAGCTTAACTTGGATCTCTTAGAGGAGAAAAGGGAACAAGCAGCAATCCGCGAGGCAATAAGCAAGGCAAAGATGGAAAAATACTATAACTCCAAGGTTCGCAACACAAGCTTCAAGCCAGGAGATCTTGTGTACCGAAGCATTGATGTCAGCCATGCAAAAGATAGAGGGAAGCTAGCCACTAAGTGGGAAGGACCGTATGAAGTAACAAAAGCACTAGGTAAAGGAGCATACAAGCTCAGGGACCGCAACGGAAAACTCCTTCCGCGGACTTGGAACGTCCGCAATCTAAAAAAGTGTTATTGATCCACCCTTTTTAATACACACACACACACACATACACACACACACACACACACATATATATATATATATATATATATATATATATATATATATATATATATATATATATATATAATTACATATATATAATATATAAATTATAAATACGTATTAATAAGGAAGATAATCAATAATAGTATAGATAGTATTTCCGTCGGGTTCTAGAAAATCACTTTTAACCAAAGTGATACCTCAAAAACCTCCCGGGTCGTTTATTCCCCAACGAAGTGTGAATTGAAAATCGGAAACGTTCGTGATCGCGCGTTTTGAATGGTTTTTTAAAAAGATTTTTAATTTGGTTTTCTAACATCTACTTGACATAATGATAAAGTAAATAAAAGCATTTAAACGAGCAAAGCAAATAAAATAATTAAACATGTAAAGCATTAAACTATTACTAAAAACTAAAAATTATATAAAATGAAAAATGCTTGCTAAGTGACGTGAAATGTTCATTAAGTGCGGGTTTAGGTTCAATGAATTAAAATGACAAGTAAAATGAAATGCTTAAAAATAAATTACAAGAAATTAAATTGCATTAAAAATAAATGATGGAATGTAATTGAAAAGAAAATACTAATGACGAACAATTTTTTTTAAACCTTTTTAAACCCGCACCTAAATTCCAAATCACTAATCACTTAGCAAACACAAGTGAATCTACTCATAAAAACTCATAATGAAATTCAATTTATCAAACATAAAATAATTCTACACTAAGCATGGCATAAATCAAATAGGCAAACATAATATGAAACAATAAAATAAAACTATGCTAAGTATTGAAAAAGGTTTAGAAAATGGAGCCGAATTGGAGGAGGCCGCAATAAACGAATCACCACCCCTACCCGATTTACTAGCAAAACAACGAATCAAAGTCCGGCTCCTAGCTAAATAAACCCTTAAGCTCCACGCCTCATGAGTAGATCGATACCAAAAATTTAAACAACAAACATAAACTGTTATCATAAAAACTATGCATATTAATTTAAATCACAAAAAAAATGATAACAGAATTAATAAGTCAATATTACACTTTCAGTTTACAATCGCAGGCCAAAATGAAACAAATCCAACTCCTAAATTAATAACTAATGAAGCCCAATTCACACATGTTATTAATCAAGCCAAACGGCCCAAAACGAAATGATAGGCCCAAACGAATTTTACAAACCAAACGAGATCCTGTTGCTTGCACAGCCACATACTTATTAATGAAAAAGATTTTAAGCTAACAAGCTTTAGCACAAAATAAGCAAAACTTATAAGCCAGAAACATTAAGATCACTCTATTAAGCTATGACACCAAAATAAACCATGTAAAAATGAACAACTAAGGGTAACGAACACAAGTAAGAATAATAAATGAGACTTAATCGAATAAGCACAAATCACTTAAGATCGAGATCAAAACCACATAGGCAAACGAAGTTAAGCAAATAGCATGATGAGTTGAACAAATCTAACAACCTAATAAGCTATAGGATGAAATATAACAATTAGCTAGAAGAAAATTAGCTAAAACGAGATCTATAACTACAAATTCTAATTAAGCCTACAATCTAAACGAAATGAGCATTTAACTAGGATGAATAAGCATATGAGATAAGTAAAAAAAACTTAGGATAAGCATTAAGCACTCAAACGAAACAAATCTCCAAACGAGTAAGCAAATAAGCTCATAAAATTTGATCTAACACTTTAAGCTCACTCTAGACCAAACAAGCCATTTAAAAACTTGTATTAACAGAAAATATGAGCTACTAATCAAACAAAAATGATGTAGACTAAGAAATAAGCTAAACTCGATCTTATTACGGCTTATTATGATGAAAAGTGCTCAAATACTTTGGAGAATGAATCATATTAGCTTGGAAAGCTTTTAGGAGTCATTATTTAAGTCTTTAAGAACTTTTGAAAAGGATAAGCCACAAAAATAACCTCGAAAATTCAGCTTATAGAATAAGCTACATGAAAAGAAAAGAATACGAGAGATTAAACAACAAATAAGCAACCCGAAATATTTAATCAACTTCAAACTAATTTTAATTCATCATCACATTAAATTTTCGAAGTAAGAAAGGTACATTAAACTGGAAAAATGAAATAAGCAGTTACAAACTAAAAATAAGCTAAAACTAAAAACTAAAAAGTAAAAAAAAAACAAACTATCTAACTCCCCAAAAGTGAGGGGAACGGGGTGATCATATAGGGGTGTGAGGGGGTATTTTTGTAAAATTTGCTCCAATCATTGGGTACTCAATTGGCCAATGATTGGCCTTGTTTTAATGTCACACGGATTGAAGAAATATACAAAATGATCCAGCCGCTGTCCTTTCTCCACGTGGACTCTTGTTGTAGCTTACATATTACGCCTCAATTACATTCGTTGGATCATTTCTTTTGTGCAATGATGCAACTTAGCTTGCCACACATTGCATTTTGATTTGTCCTCCAATATTATAGTGCTCGATCACGTGATAATGCAAGAATTAATTATGGTACACATGCCTCTGCATCATGCTCACGTCATTGTCTTCTTATTAAATAGATGTTGCAACTTTCATCTTGGGCTCTTATTGGGCCTAGGTTTTATTAATTTAACTCTTGTAAAAGTGGGCTAGCCCGACCCACAAAATGGGTCACGGGTCGGCCCAATAAAACCCGAGGGCACCGTTGGACTCGTTTTCTCGTGCTCTATCCGATCCCGTGCTCAGTTTTGTTCGATTTTGTCTTTATTTTTGTCCTTTTCTTGATATCCGTACCTGCAAATACACAAACACAAAAACAAGCATATTTTTGCAATTTTATTATGTTTTTGGTCTTTTAGGTTCGTTTTACAAGGAAAAAAAGTATGTATAAAATAGCAAATACCAGTTATGTTCATGAAATGTAAGAACCCTATCCACGCGAGCTTCGCAGCGAAAGGGGCAATATTTGAATTTCCTTTCTCTTATGTAATGTCTTTTATGATTTTAATGAATAAAACGTGAAGCCTAGCTACCTTCACAAACTTATTTAAAACAAGTACTATGTGTTTACTTTGTAAAGTTATTTATGTATGTTGGTAAGATGCGCACGTAAAGGGGTACGACCCCACAAAAATTATTATCCCGCATAATAAAAGGATGAGAAGCCTAACAATTAACTCATGTACATAAGAGGTTTTGCAAGCCCGGTAACGGGAGAATAACCCATAAATATTTAACCAAGACTATCACCGTAAACGTATAACAACGGTATTAAAAAATAGCAACATAAACACTGTAATAGGACATAAAACTGTTCAAAGTTACAACAAAACTAACTGCCATACAAAAGCATTACAAAAAAAAATCTAAGTACAAATAGCCGCATCAAAAAGGTCACACATGACCGCGGTACAAACAGTAGCAAAATATAGGACGATATCCCCACAAACAGGAAGCACCGCAATAAAGGGCAAACTCAAATGGTTGCGGGGTGCTCCGGCGAAGTCTCCAAAGTTTCTTGTTCAAAGATGATCTTAGGGGGAATGAGAAGCTTTAGGCCGAGCTTCCGTGTACAACACGTCATAATCAGTTACGGATATAGGTGGAACGGAACTCGTATGAGCAAAAGTAGTGGACAAAGCAGTAGTGGTGGCAGCAGCTACTGGTACTCCTGAGGTACTAGCCTCACCAATTAAGTTCTCAGAAGATAAAGGATCCACAAGTGGACCCATGGCTTCAGAAATGGATAAACGATGAGATAAAGCACCTTCTTTAACCTTTTGAACACGATCAAGGACTACGGTCAAGGAGTCAGATAAAGAAGTTTCTCCAATAACGACAGTGTCCTCCTTCCGGTGGATGGGCAATAGAAGCTGCTCATACGCAGGTTGTAACTGGCTGACCTTTGGAGTTTCAGGAGAAGGACCCTCCAAACGAAGAGAATCCATGATATCAGCAATACTAGCATCCTTCTACGACTCTAATTGAGAAAGGAAATTAAAGTCTAGGTTACGGAGAGCAAGAACAACGGAAACGTACCTCTCCTCCATGGAAGGATCATAGGCAACAACCTCAGCAAGACCCCTTCCGGCCTTTCTATGATCAATGCCCGCTACCAGCCCGGTCTGCATGCCTTTATCAATAGCAAGACCAATAGCCGCCCCCAAAGCAGCAACATACTCCGAAGATTGGAGACATTTCATAACAGCAAGTCTGAAGCCACGGCTAATGATCCACCTCCGGCCGACTATGGTGGTCAGGAAACGAGGATAAAACTCCTCATCTAAATGAACAGCCATACCCATAAGATCAGAGTCCAACTCCGCTACACGATCGTTAAGCACTTTGATTTGTTCATCCTGAACCGCCTCAATATGTTCCTTAAATATTTCATAATTGGACACTTGGTCACGAAGTACAGAGCAGGCAGTCTCCAACGAAGACACTTGGTCAATCAAACCATCCCTTTGAGATTCAAGAGAAGAAGCCTTAATACTCAATTCATTAAAAGATAACTGCAAACTAGATAAGTCTTGGGTAAGTTTGGCAGTTTGGGTGGTCAAGGACGCAAGCTCAGTCTCTTTAGCAACGACCACGGACTCAAGTGCCGTGACCTTCCCATCAAGAACACCTTTCTCTTCCTCAAGAACCGAGTTTTGCTCTTTAAAACTATTTAGCTCACTAACCCGAGCGGATTTTGTAGTCTCAGCAACAGAAACCTGGCCACGGAGATGAATTGCTTTAGTAGCCTCAGCTTCCTTTAGAGACAACTGAGCCTTCAAACTTGCAATCTCAGCATCCTTCTCCTTTAACAAATCAGTCTGCCTTTGACACTTCCTCTCAAACTTCTTCCTTCCCCTATAATTATGTTCAGACCGTAACCTAACTTCAACACAAAGGCACGTCTGGCGTGCTGCCCCAACATTAAACTCAGTGAATAATTGATCATAGTCCATACCATGAAGTTGAGAAAAGAACCCGGGAGAGGCAAGCTGATCAATCTTACTTCGACACACCTCAGGATCATCAAGAGCAGAATCATTAATCACATTCTGTAGGCTTGTTCCCATTTACCACTTCACTTCATAACACACAAACACAAATCGAATCAAGAAAGAGAGAGAATCGAAAGAGAGAGAGAGAGATGAGAGAGAGATGAGAGAAAAAGATTTATTAGAAAAAAGATATTTTGAGAAATGAGAATTAGATATTTTCATATGGAAAATATCT
>BQNB010041823.1:32492-46514 GCA_026074375.1 Tanacetum coccineum
AAAGTTGATAATTATCCTCATAATAATAATTTAACACTTGCTTGATGTAAACGTTTAATCGTTTAATGCCTGTTTACATTGAATGATCATTTTTAGTTTACGCGATTTAGCTTAACGATTACGATTTAAAAGCAAACGTGTAAAACCCTAAAAATAAATTGTGAATTACATAATGTCGTACAATGACCTAAAACACGAGGTGTTATAATAAGTCTGATGCAGCACTCTCCTGTGAACCCACGGTAAGTCCTCTTAACGACAATAAAATTGACTTTAGAATATCGTTTGACGAATCCGACGATGAAGATTACACGGTAATTTATGACGAAAATTCATTTTCCTATAAAATAATTTATGTCAACGATTTGAAAACGGATTCTGAAAATGATAATGATAAAGTCAATATGCATTTGTTTTTGACACCCGAGCCTGAGGTCAGTTATTCTAATGATTTAGACTTCTTTAAAGATTATGAGAATGAATTTCCAGCCTTTGTTTACAATGATGCTCTAACGTCTAAATCAGATTTCTTAACTGAACCTACTGTAAGTCCTTAACATATCGATGAATTTAATTTAAAAAATGAAACATCATTGTCCGAATGTGATGAAAAGGAACAAAATGTTTTGTACTTTAATGATTTATTTCCTTTCGGCTTAATCTATCCCGATGACTTAAAATCGGGTAAGGACAATGATATTGATGAAATCGATATTGAGCAATCTTCGGGAGATATGTCTGTTGTACCATTACCTAATGTAATAAATACCGATGATGGTGCCTATGCATTAAGGTCAAATAAGCTTTTGGAAACAAGTCATGATACATCTAATATAATTTTCAAAAGTGAAACCTTTATCAAGGAATTATGTGTTAATATCGTGACTTATAACAAAGGGATACCATTCATTTTCTTAATCAAGAATTGGTATGTGCCATTTGACATCCCGTTCGACCCCAAATTATTTTATAAGGATGAGGTTAAATTGGAAAAAGGTTGAACTTAAAGACCAGCTGAAACAAAAGTGCTTCCCGGGAGACAACCCGGTCATTTTAATTGTTTGTCGCATTTTAATTGTTTGTTGCACGAGTCTGTCTTCCTAGACACTCTATACGGCCTATCGAACCCCTCTAGATACGGCGTATAGAGATGTCTGGACGTTATTAGTTTTAAAAACTTAATATTTAATTTCCAGTAATTTAATTGTTTTTACAGGAACCATGCGGCGTATCCTAGGGTTTGAGATATGGCGTATTAATCCCTGTACAGTTGTGTGTTTAATTGTTTTCTTGTACCATTGTAGCGAGATTGAATTTGCAGTTGTCTTCTAATCTTTTATACAGGACCTTGCTGAAACTATGATATGATATATGCTAAAAAAGACATGTGTTGAACTTATCTGGGCATGCTGAAGCCCTACTCAACACACTTTTTGCTCAAGGACTCTTTTGGAGAATTATCACGAGCAAAACATCAGGGAGTTTTCCGTTCTAATTCTATTTTCCTTTATTATTTCATTGTTTTATCTATACAACGAGGACTTTGTATAATTTAAGTGAGGGGATGGAGAATTAGAACGTACATGTCTTCTTTTTTACAAAATAACATGCAAAGTGTTTAAAAACGGCTAAATTTTAAAAAAAATTCAGCATGACTTTTGTAAAAATCATTAGTTACATTACCTAGCGCACTATAACCCTTGATACATATTGTGAGAATTAAGCCTATTCCCTAACTGTCTACTAAATTCTACAAATTATAAGATGCCGGTGTGTTAGTGGATTTAGAACTTGGCCCTGGTATATCACTCGAGACCGCCATGATTTAGTAATGATTTAGATGGAAGAAACATGTTCAACTGCTAATTTTTTAGGATTAAACCAAATAGCCTACATGTCGTAAAAATAACTAACTTCACTGGTTAGTTAACTCCCGTGTAACCCTTGATTACTCTTATTTTTAGATTTAAAATCCCTTTCGAACAAACCTGTTAAGCATTCCTTTTATTTTTGTACACATTATTATTATTGTTTCGTTACACCTTTGACCTTAGCCTTACGGGTAGATAAGCCTATTTCTCTATGTTACTAAGTTGCTTCGTGTAACGTCTTGTCTTCTGTGTCAAAGTGAAAATTTTAATATCTCTGTTAATGGTCGACAAATGGCACAATTTGGGCAGTGGGATAAATTTTATAGCTCGTAAGTTCGTACTTTTCACAATTATGATTTAATGTCCGATTGAAGTAAGTATACAAGGAAAAGATTATCCGGATAACTTATGAAAGTGAAGACGGTGGAATCAAACCGAGGTTTATTATGTTTAAAAAAAAGAGAAAAAGCAAAAAAAAAGAGAAGGAAGAAAAATAGTCGTTTCAAAAAGAAGTTTATACCAAAGGAATCAAACCATTAATTAATTTAGTTTAGTAATCTAATTATTTAAATTATGTTTGTATTAGTGCATTGTGTGTTTTTAAATTGTTTGTTTAAAATTCCGCATTTATTCGTTTTTTAAATAGTATTTATTCTGACTGATCAACTGAATTACGCCGTATCTACTAGTTGATAGATGTATCAAAACCTTTTGATCAGGACAGTTATTGAGTTTCTCAGTCTAGAAACGGGTATTTGTTTTCCAAGCAATACGACCGTATTTTGATAACTCTATACGGCGTTACATATATTCAAAGACTTATACGGCATATTTCAAACCATTGAATACGGCGTATTTGTCATCTGATACAGTAACAGTAGCAATTTTTTGTTTATCAATTTCCTGTTTTATTGCGTTCCCTCTCCCTTAAGGGCTCATTCCTACTTAATAATTTATGCTTTTAATTTTAGGACACCATTTGACGAAAATGGCTAAACCTATTTGAATAAAGCTCAAGAACAAATATCCTGGTGAAACCAAAGGAACGAAAGCAATGTGGAAAACCGAATTCAGTAAGGGAGTTATTAACTGAACTACAAATAATACCTTCAGCGGAGAGTGAAGAAGATGTGATTTTGACATATCGATAAAGTTCTCTAATACAAGTTTGGTTCAAAATAGCAGTGTGGTCCTTTTTAAACTCGATGAAAGCCTTCTCTCTCTCACTTTCAAAGGGCGCAAAAAAATGGTGGATAAACGAGGGGAATGGAAATATTTCCACCTGGGAAGAGTTAGTGAAGAAATTTTTCAAGAAATTTTATCCCTTATCATGTGCTAGCAATTATGATAAGATGTACGATGATGATGAAGAAGCTCGTGACCATCGAATTCTTACCTTAGAGTAAAAACTCAAAGTTCAAAGAATCATTAAAAAAAGTGGAACGAAACGATAAACGACGCCTATGGTATAACATGGATTAGAATTAGAAAAGAGGAAGACTATTGAACGATGAAGTTTTAAGCGATGAAGAATGGGAGGAGCATGAATACGGGATCCTTCCTAATGACTCATTCCCCAAACCCTATTTTGAAATTGATAAAAACAAAAATAACGAGGACGCTTACAATTCGAGTGGTATGGATCTAAGTGACGCACCTCAATTTGAGAATATAAATAATGAACAGCCCAACGAAGTAATATGCAGAGTGGACAAATTCGAAGTGATCAAATATACGATCAAGGATAACAAAGAGTTCTTAGCCATATGCACCCGGAATACGACTCTTAGCATGAACCATTAAGTTAGTATCAAGTATCTACCTGACTTTTCCAAAAAAGGACGATAGGATAGAACGTACATCGCCAAGTGATAACTTTACAAGAAGAAAAAGGTTCAAACTTAAAGACAGTGAACAAAGTGCTTCTCTGGAGGACAAACTCGTTCATTTTAATTGTTTGTCGCATTTTAATTATTTGTTGCACGAGTCTGTCTTCCCAGACACTCTATACGGCGTATCGAACCCCTCTGGATACGGCGTATAGAGCTGTCTGGACGTTATCAGTTTTAAAAACTTAATATTTAATTTCCAGTAATTCAATTGTTTCTACAGGAACAATATAGGTATCTTGGGTTTGGGGATACGGACGTAATGGTCTTGTCAGGTTGTGTGTTTAATTTTTATTTTGTACCATATTAGCGAGATAGAATTTGCACTTGTCTTCTAATCTCTTATATAGGACCTTATGCTGAAACTATGATATGGTATATGCTGAAAAAGACATGTGTTGAACTTATCTGGGCATGCTGAAGCCCTAGTCAACACACTTTTTGCCCAAGGACTCATCTTGGAGAATTATCACGAGCAAAACATCAGGGAGTTTTCCCTTTTAATTCTATTTTCCTTTATTATTTTATTGTTTTATCTATACAACGAGAACGTTGTATAATTCAAGGAACTGGGGGGGATGGAGAATTAGAACATACTTGTCTTCTTTTTTACAAAATAATATGCAAAGTGCTTAAAAACGGGCCAAAGATTAAAAAATAGGCATGACTTTTGTAAAAATCACTAGTTACATTACCTAGCGTACTATAACCCTTGATACATATTGTGAGAATTAAGCCTATTCCGTTTCCAACTGTCTACTAAAAATTTTACAAAGTTATGAGTGTGCCGGTGATGTAGTGGACTTTAGAACTTGACCTGGTATATCACTCGAGACCGCTATGATTAGTACTATGGATTTAGATGGAAGAACATGTTCAACTGATAAATTTCTAGCATTTAACCAAATAGCCTACATGTCGTAAAATAACTATCTACAATGGTTAGTTAACTCTCGTGTAACCCTTGATTACTCTCGTTTTTAGAGTAAAATCCCATAGAACAACCTGTTGAGCCATTCCTTTCTTTTTCTACACCATATTATATGTTTCGTTACACCTTTTCACCTTAGCCTACCATGTAGATTAAGCCTATTTTACCAATGTTGCTAGTTGCTTTCGTGTAAAGTCTTGTATTTCCTGTGTCAAAGTGAAATTTTTCTATCTCTGTAATGGTCGGGAAATTGCACAATGCAATGGGAAAGATATGTAGCTCGTAAGTTTTGCTACTTTCGCGATTATGAATCATGTCCGAAGAAGAAGTGTTACAAGGAAAAGATTATCCGGATGAATTATGATAGTGAAGACGGTGAAACCAAACCGAGGTTTATGATGTATTGTTTAAAAAAAGATGGAAGAAAAATAGTCGGTTCAAAAGAAGTTTATACCGAAGGAATTACTTAGAAGGATCGATTATTCGTTGATACATTACAAAAATCAACGATGTAAAGTCTTGTAAAAAGTGGCCGATATCACCACTTATGTAAAAGTATGTAAAGAGCGGGATGTAAGGGAAGTTGACCGTTATGGGAACGCCAACTTAGGTTGTCTTTGTCATTTCTGTGATCGAGGCGTCTGTCTATATGTTCGAGTCTTTGTCATGGAACGGTCGGGGGAAAGTTACTAGCAACCGTACCTTATTTGTTGGCTTAATCTATTTGTTTTGTGAATTTTACTTAACACCCATTTTACTTCCCTTTCCTAGCAACTAACCTTAGTGTCTACTCGAACGAGGACTTGTTCGAGCATGCATGTCTATTCCGTCGTTACGGCCATGTATGCATGTCTCAGCTGCCTTGTTGGATGACGACTTTCGGTGAAAGTTAGAAGCTCCCTACCCTATATCATTCTTCATCCTAACCGTTGGTTAAACACTACTTCTCTTTCCTAGAAAAAAATAACCTTAGTGTTTACTTTCGATGAGGACTTGTTGTGAGCATGCATGTCTATTGGTATGTGCTTATAAATTACTGACATACCTTTTACCTAATAAATACGTGCTTATAATGACTAAAAGAGTAACGAAAAAATGTACATGTATATGCTTGTTTTGTGTTGGATGTATGTGCAGGTAAGTGATACAAGGAAAAGTGACAAAACAATAGCAAACGCCAAAACCGAAGATGATTCCGAGCACGAGATTGGTAAAAATGAGAGCGCGGTGAAACCGGTTCCGACGGTGCAACTTAAGTTCTTTTATGTTAGGGTCGGCCCGACTCCGGCCCGACTCCATTTATATGGGTCGGACCGACCCATACTACTTAGAGCTCATGTTAAATACAAGACCAGCCCATGTCCACATTACTCGGCCCAAAAGCAAAATGCAGGCCCAACTACACATTTTGAACCATTCGGCCTAACACAATTCAAAGCCAAAATGAATAAAGTTTGGTAACTAAATCTGATTTCAACTTGCAAATGAAATGAGTGTAAGCACAAATCACGTGCCTTGATATTTGATTCAGTCTTAAACTAACACCTTTTATATATATAATATATAATAAAATATATATAATAAGTATTATCTAAAAACAATCAATGAAACCGAGAAGTAGTATAGAATATCCCCGGGTCGTTTATCCTCAACGAGGTTGTGTTGGAGACTCTGTCTACATACGCAGTATCCATGAAGATAACTATGCCGAAAACGTAAATCAAGTAAATTGGGAATGATGTTAAAGATTTATTACGAACGTAGCGCGCACTTCAATGAATCCAGCCCAATACGCCGTATCGACCTTGCTGGATATGGCGTATCGAGTCTTTTTTAGACACTATAAATAGAAGACTCAAAAACGAATTTTTGGTGTGCAATATCACATTCTTTATACCATACTCACTAAAAGACGAATTTTAGAAGAGAAAATCAGCCACCAAGGTCAAGCATTGATCACGAATCCATAGAAGACATCGTGTAATTTTTAATCGTTCGATTTCAATTTTTGTAATTATGCTTTGTATAATTACAATATTTGTGGGCTAATACCCTCGGTATTAAACCATCTTAATGAAAGTATCATATGTCTTGGTTGTTTTAAAATTGATTTCTTATTTCGTTGATAGTTTAATATGTATTATCACCTCATACTTGTTTATGGTGTTTGAATATGCGACCATATCCTTCAAACGGGTCCTTGTGATACGGACCAAGTAATCTAGATACCAGGATATCTCTCCATATCGTGTTTCATATTACTGGACCAATGGGATCACAAATAACGTTCTGTCTTTATCTTTGAATTATGAGATTAGTTGGACCGGTAGGTGACCCGTTTATGTTTCAGCAATCATGTTCTTAATTTACTGATAAAGATTGGAATAGTGTACTACCAGTATATAAAACACCATCAAATAATAAGTGAGTAAAGTCCCGTTAGGCTAGGGTTTTAACAGGATCACCACTGCTTTAATTCTTTAAGATAATTATATTTAAACTAAAGGATGCTTTATGCGATGAGTTTAATTGTGACAGATTAAATCATGTCTTGTTCTTAGGATGAAGTCCGCTTAATCTTAAGAATGATATGCCGCCTTCAGATAAGTAAATCATTCACTAAAACAAACAAACTAAGCATGAATCCCCGGATTTAATATGGCTAATACATTTTTTTCTATCATTTGCTTGTACCGCTTTTTACTACTTCTAAGTTTCTTCTTTGTGTTTATGTCTATGAATATGTATTTGTTTTCCACCCAACTGTGCCAGTCTCTCAGGCTGAAAACCCCTATATCATTAGACAACGTACATAGCATAGGTTTAACCAGTAAATAGACTAATTAAAATACTGATAGAATATAGGATTAATGTTCCACTCTTAGTGTTCGACACCCTACTTACCGCAAACTCCATCTTGACCGGGTACACTGCTCGTTAAAGTGTTGTTTTAGGTTTGTCGGCTAAATATACATTTAAAACTTGAGAATTAAATAATTGACCCTACACGAAAGCAACCAGGATCCAAATGGGAACTCTAGTTTTTTTGACCCAACTCGTTACAGAAGGTTATGGTCGGATCCCTAATGAGTCCCCACCTCATAGCCATCGCCCTGACATAGTGATTGTTGTCTGCATGTGTCTCGGTATCCAGGCAAAGCCGACCGAAAAGCACTTAACTAGGGTTAAACGGTCCTTTCGTACTCAAAGGCCATTAATATAGGTCGTGGTAATCTGAAGGACACTGGATTGCTCTAACGACTTTTGCAGATGCTGACTACACAGGTTGTCAAGATTCAATGAAAAGTACATCGGGTACTGCACAATTTTTAGGTAAAAAGTTAGTAAGTTGGTCGTCTAGGAAACAAAAGTGTACCACAATATCAAAAACTGAAAAAAAGCCGATATATCTCCCTACTAGTTAGCTGGCACTAGATCCAATGGATGCGATCTCAGTTAACAGACAACATATTTGATTACCAAAAGATTCCCTTGTACTGCGACTCCCAGAGCGTCATTACCTTATCTTGCAACACAGTGCAACACTCCAGGATGAAACACATTGCTGTCAGATACCATTTTATCAAGGAACAAGGTGAAAATGAGATTGTTGAGCTCTACTTTATCAAGACTGCTTATCAGCTGGTGGATATATTCAATAAAGCACTCGCACGAGAACGCTTCGAATTTCTGGTCAAACGCCTAGGCATGCAGAGCATTACGCCTGAAGAGCTGAAACTTCTTGCAGAGGAAGACGAAGAGTAACTCCGTTTACTACTTCTTGTATCACATGTACTATACGTAGAATAGTTGATAAAATCAAAAACAACAAAAAGATTTTCATTTAAAAAAAATTTCAAAAAACAAAATATAAATATATAAAATTTAAAAAGAAAATATAAAATAAGAAAATTTCAAAAACCATAAAAAAAATCTTCCCGGCATGTCTTTCAGAATCGATAATATCTACGAAATTAGAAATGTCATACTATAAAGACACATTCTTATAAAAAGTTCGACTGAAAGTTTAAACATGTATTTCTCAAACTTTTCTTATGGCTTATTATTAAATATCAGATAACAACCCGGTCTCTAAAGAAAAGGAAATTGTACGATTAATGCAGTTATCCTTAACAACGAAAAGAGAAGTCCTTTCGGTCTTGAGTTTAATCCTTAACAACAAAAAGAGAAGCCTTACCGGTCTTGAGTATAAAGATTCAAAACATCCCATGTTTTGAAACTCAAGAAAATGACTTGTGTAAATTTTGCTACACAACTCGCGCTTTTTAAAAAGGAAAATGTACGTCAAAAAGTGTATTTTGTCCTTAAAAGATTAATTTTCTTTAACTAGAGCAATTTTTCTTAAAATATGTTTATCAAACATGCTCGAGTTAAACAAATTTTTCAAAAATGTTGGAAATAAAATCAGAATCAGTTTTTTCATTTAAATGGAAAAACATTTTCAAAAAAAATCAAAAGCAAATACTTCATCAGAACTAATCAGGACACGATCAAGAGATTTTGAACACTCAAACAAATTCTATAGCTCTTTAAATAGAAAAAGGGTATTTGTTTGAGAGAGAGAAATTATTTTCAGAAAATTAATTTTTTCAGAAAGTATTGTGAAATTGGTTTTGGAAAAGTGATTTATTCACTTAATTGGTCATCGTTTGAGGGGGAGTTAACGAGATTCACTTTGGGACTATTGTTTCAAAATAGGTTTAAACTCAAGGGTATTTGGTGTAACTTTCATTAGTTAACTATCTTTAGGACCTAAAATGAATATTAGTTTTAAATTAAGGTGTTAAGGGTAATGCATGAACTTTAGGCTTAGTTTAATATAGTTTAAAACCTCTATTGACTAATATTGCCAAAAACCAAAACCCCTCCCCTTATACCCCTTCCAACCGACCATCCCACACACACAATACATTTTACCAAAAAAATTCTCCTCCCTCTTTCTTTCTCTCTAGGATCGGCCAAACCACAAAGACAAACAAGAGTCCGTTTTTGATCAAAAGATAAAACACAAAAGTCGATAATAATCATTTTCTAAATACTCTTGCAACAAGAATTCTTTTATCTCTTCACGAATATTGAAAAATCAAAGTTTCTTGATTTAGGGTTCATAAAAATTGAAAGTGTTTAGATGTTAAATTTTCTTGAGGGTTTTTGTAGATAATGATGTTAGTAGACTAGTGTTAGCTAGAAATTAAGTATATCATTGATTTACTTGATCAAATGGTGGTGTTTGGTGCGTGTTTCCCAACCGAACCACCCTAAGGGCGTGTTTGTTTTGATTGTTTGAATGTAATGTGTTGGTTTATTAGCTTAGAAACATTAATCTTGTTAGTTGGTAAAAGAAGGTTTAATCTTTAAACTTTAAAAGCAAAGATTAATGATTTTTAAAGGTGAAGACAAAGTGTTTGATGAAATGCTTGTGAAAGAAATTAGTGGAAAAAGTGTTTGGAAATATTAAGACTTGAAGACGTAACAAATTTTAAAGACTTGAAGTCCAAAACCGAACCACATGAGCCAAAGCTCATGGGTCGGTCGAACCAAGACAACCAACCCATGCCAATGTCGGTCAACCTAGTCCAATCGAACCATTATGGTCGGTCGGTCAAGGTGTAACCGATCCAAGGCTTGTTCGGTCACCATGGTTCAACCGAACCATGGTTCGATCGGTTACCATGGTCCAACCGATCCTCCATGATCGGTTAGCCAATGGCCCGAGCGCAAGTCCACCAAAGCCTGCCGGTTGAAGCCCAAAATTATCTTGCCCGTTTAAAGCCCAATAAGACTTTAGCTGGTTAAAGCCCAATTATTTTGGCACGATGTTCAAGCCCACCGACCATATTATTTGACTCGGTTTAAAGGCCCATTGGACCGCGACTCGAGTTTGACTTATGTTTGACCCGCGTCTCGCATTTGACCAAAACAATAAACTTTTCACGACATTTCATTATTAAAACACTAAAAGGTTCAAAAATTGAAATATTGAAATGAAAAGGTTTTAAATAATTCAAAAAGTTCAAAATTTTAAGTGTTTTAAAACTTAATAACTTTTTCAAAAAGTATTAACATTTTCAAAAAATCACAAAAATGAACGGATTATTTAAATGAGTATTAAAACGGATATATATAATTGTGTAAATCTTATACAATTCTCGTAAATTTAATCTCAAAAACCTTGAATTTAAAAGATTATATCGTTGACTTAGTTTGGACCATAACGTATCTAGGATTTTTGACGTTTGACCATTGACTTTAATCAGTGACCAAGTTTGACTTTCATAATCTCGTGTTTATTAAGTTCTTTTGATATGAAATTGATTATGTTTCTATCTGAATTAATACACGTTGTGAAATGTCAAAAATAGTTTAACAAGTATTTTTTATATCGAAAGAC
The DNA here is from genome assembly GCA_026074375.1 of Tanacetum coccineum. Classification (NCBI taxonomy): domain Eukaryota; kingdom Viridiplantae; phylum Streptophyta; class Magnoliopsida; order Asterales; family Asteraceae; genus Tanacetum; species Tanacetum coccineum. Next base: position 43,596 of record BQNB010041823.1, read on the forward strand.
GCGTCAGCGATCTAAGTTGCATCCGGTCTAGGGTATTCTCTTACATTGTTAGCATCGTTAAGGTTGCATCTGTTTGAGGGTATTCGAAAACCGTTGTTAGCATCTTAGTACCATCCGTAATAGATATAAGAATATTTCTATTTAAACTGTCTTTCTCATTTAAATGTGTTTTATAATTGGTATATCTCTCGTAAATTCACTCAGGCACTTAGGGGTATTATTTATAATACCTTCAGGCGCGATCTTCGGAATCGTGCCCACTAGTGAAAAGGATTACTATACTAGTACTTGTACTACGTGTGGTTTTCTCGAGGCACTTAATCTCATTCGAGATAATTTTCCAAATAATAATAGTGATGTGTAGTGATTTTATAAACTTTATTGCTATAGATTTTTACACGTCATTATCTATTAATTTTCAAATAACGCAATGCCTTTGCAAAATGAATTTCCAATACAAAAGTCTTTTGAGGTCTAACTTTGAAATAACTTGACTAAGAGTTACTGATAAATCAGAATGGCTATTAGGGCTAGTTATCACCTAAAAGCTGATAATGTATCCCTTTAGCAAATCAGTGTATCTTCGGGACTCGAAGTCACTTTACTAGAAGGAAAACTCACTCTCATGCGAATCAATCATTTTCTAAAAAGTTTTTCTCACATTCAAATGATGTTATTTCTCTAAAGATTGGTAAGATGAACACTTTTATAAGCATGAGAAACATGAAAATTCTCGTTCATTCTTCCATCTTTTATCTCGTGGAAATAGTATACCAGAACTTAATTTTAAGTGGGGATAACTAAAAACTGAACAAGAGATAAAAATCGTATGTGAAAAGGAAAGAGCATACGTCTTGTGTTAGAAAAAGCAAGTATAAAGGCACATGAGAAAGTAAATGATATAAGTTGAACAAAAAGAAATGCTCGCTCATACAAAACAGACAGAGAGAATAAAAACAGAAAATGAAAATAAATGTGCTTAAGTTTTTATTCATATCTAACTAATCAAAGTTTGAATCTTATTATTAGAATTTATCATGTCAAGAACAAATACTCAAGCAACAATTGTCTCTGGAGAACAGCTGGTTCCACGTGTTAACAGACTTGTTACTCAGAAGAACAACCGCGTTTTTGTCACTTCAGATGTAGATATCAATTTGATACTATGTGAGATTTTGTTGTTGAAATTCTAAAAACACCACAAGGTATTAAAGCGTATCCTTAACTGCAACTATACCGATTATATACCTACACCAGTTTTGGACAACCATCAATCATAATGCAAACAACCACACATTCACTTTCGAACTAGACACTCATACTTTCACTCTCACACCTGGACTACTCAGAACTGTATTGCAGATGTCTCCTCCTAATCACAAAAACACTTATACGAAACGTCCCTCAATAAACCAAATTCTTGGATTCATTAAGACACTTGGTTATGATGAAGATCCTGATACAAAGATAAGTGTTGTCTCAAAAATGTCGCTACAAGACATTGTCAACCATAAAGATCTATTCTGAGTGTTCTAAATAGAATTCTTACGAGAAAAGACTCAAGCTGGGACACAGTTTGACTTCTAATACTTTAGATACTTTAGGGTATTGTTCACTCTGCCAATTTGGACTTCGCATCATTAATTTGGGACGAATTTGAATGGAAAACAGTTTACAAATCCTCCAGACCATCAAAGATGTCTAAGTTGTTGTACATCCGCTTCACCAAGCTTATCATTAACCACTTTCTATCTTGCAACAATAGTATTCCTCGCAGATCCAACTCTGAGTTGCACAGTGCATAAGATGATCAACCCATACCAAATTGTCAAACACTGTTAAAGGTGACTACAAGTTTGGAATAGAGATTCCTGATACAATGATCAGTGATGAAATCAAGAAGTCAGCAGGATACAATAAATACAAATAAAAAAACTATTATATAGCTAGAAGAAGAAAAAGTGCAAAGATAAATTGTTGATGAACCGAAGAGCATATGGGTCTCCAGTCAAAAAATGGAAGAGGAAAAGAATTTATGTGTTATGGTGATCAAGCAGTGAATATCCCAAGAAAGATGTTGTGTCAAGGAAAACAAGATCTCTCACTATCACTGAAGAAATAGTTGTAGGTGAACTTGCAAATTCCATTAGTATTCAAGGACCGCGCACTCGACAACGTCGAAGGAGTCAATTGACAATTGATAGCCAAATTGATGATGTTGTTGTAGATACATATGTTGAGTGGGGATAGAAACTCAAAGGTTATGTAGTCGAAGATCCCGCAGTTCAGTCATTGTTAGACTTTCAGAAAGGATCAAAAGCTAGCAGACTTGAGAGTTTGAAACAAAAGAAGTAAACAGTTGCACAAAAAGGATCGAGTAATGCTCACAACAAACACTATGTTGATTCAGATACTGACAATGATGCAATACTCTACTCTACATGTCTAAACACATCAGAGGAAAGTGCTAATGAAACTGATGATGCTGACGATTCTGATATGGACTTATCTGATGATAATCCACAAGGAAATGATGATGCTGCAGGATTTGGTGTGTTCATCTATATTAAGTTCACGGAAACACCTAATTCTACATATTTCAGTCCTACAGTTACAAGTTCCTCATTGGATTTCATTCAGAATCTTTTGAATGAAACACCTGTTAATGAATTAACGGATTTTATGAGTAATCCAGTTTATACTGATGCTTAAACAACCTTACCGGTAATTTACACAGAAGGAAATCATGAGTTAACAAGCTATATATCAGGTGCATATAAAGTACTACTTGGTACACATGTAGATGTTTAAGCAACAAACATTTTATTGTAGGAAATGTTTCCAGACGAGAATGCTCATCATAAACCATCTCTACCAGTAAAGAAAATTCCCTATAATGCAACTACTCCCCATCCAAGC
>BQNB010041824.1:0-46514 GCA_026074375.1 Tanacetum coccineum
CCTTGGTGCTTGTATCTCCGTGGCTATCTCTGACTGTATGAGGAAGGGTTTAGAGGCTGAGTTCGTGCATGGGAAGAGAGGGATTGATATTAACTCTATCCCCGCCTATAACCCAAATGCAGCGGAATTTTATACGGATGCCCTGAAGGATTTAAGTGATGTGTCATTCCATCTTCTTGAGCAGGTGGAAGCTTGTGCAAATCAGTCATTTTCTTATCCAGAGGCTTTGTTGGAGATGGGAGTGCATGAAGATGTAAAGGATGAGGCCAAGACTTTTACTAATCTTGCTTCCGGTTCTACTTCATCTACTGGCGGTGTGATAGATCAATTCACTATTGTACCGAGTGTCTCTTATGCTGGAGATCCTGGTGCAACTGCTCAAAGTGTCACCCTAGCAGATGAAGTAGCGACCATTGAGACGGATGCTGTCCTGACTGGAACCGCAATTAACGATAATGCTGGGGCTACCCTTGCCACCACTCCTGATGTTTCCGGTTCCAATCCGGCCGCCCTGACTGTTACTATGCCAAGTCCTTTTCAGTAATCTTTGTAATCTTTGTACTTTTTGTTTTTGTTTAGCCGTACCATTATTACCGGATTTTGTAATCTGACCGCCGGTTTGGCCGAGTATTAATGAAATTTTAATTTTCTGTTTTGTACTTGTGTAATTTTATTTTATTTTCTTTGGAAAGTGCAGTTCCGCCGGATGGATTAATTGTTAGGTTATCTGTCCTTTCGGGGTTGGTCTTTGCCTATTCCCCGTTTAAGTTGATTTTGGGGTTGCTTATCCCTACTTTTGGCGTTGCAAATGCCTAAGTATACTCTATATCCGGAGATATGTATTCTAGAACATTGTTTGTTCGTATGGAGGTAATTGTGGGGTTAATCAGCCCGTACATTATGCATAATGTAATTCACATATAACAAATATTTAAAATAATAAAATTAGGAAAATTGCAAAGCTGATCGGGCTACCGCTTTTAATAACTTAAATAATTCATTACAACGGATGAAAATGATGATGACTATATATTTAAACATATATATACCCGGGCTCTACCGTTAGCTATAGCTATCATCGGCGTAAAATGAGCGCCGAGTTACAAGTACTTAGCTTATATGTAGCATCTTTTGAGGTCAGCAATGTTCTAAGTCCTGGGTAGCTGGTTTCCTTCCTGATCCCGGAGCTTGTAAGCTCCGTCTCCCAGTGCTTTGGTGACTTTATAAGGACCCTCCTATTTGGGGCCTAGCTTCCCAGTATCTTCCTTCCTGCTAGCTTCATTGCTGCGGTACACTAGGTCTCTGAGCCTTAGGATGGTGTTCCAGACCTTCAATTTATAGTACCCTTCCATCTTTCTCTTATGCTTTTCCTCGGCTATGGCTGCCAACTCTCTTCTTTCCTCTAAGAGGTCCAAATTCAATAGGAGTCATTCATCATTATTTCTTTTGTTAACCATTGAGCACCTGAGGGATGGCATTCTAATTTCAACGGGTATCACAACTTTCATTCCATATGTTATCGAGAATAGGGTGTTTCTATTGCTTGATTTTATCATGGTCCTGTGAGCCTATAAGACGTGGGGGCAACTCTTCTACCCAATCTTTGTTGTCTTTGCCCAGCCAGGCATTTATGACCTTGACTAAACTTCTGTTTGCTTGCTCAACTAGCCTATTACTCTATGGGTGCTTGACGGAGGCAAAGTGTTACGTGACACTCAGCTTTTCAAACCATGTTTTGAACGGGTCATCCCTGAACTGTTTCTCGTTGCCTGAGATTATCTCCCCCGACAGCCTAAATCTGCATACTATGTTATCCCATACAAACTTCATCACCTACTTCCCCATGATTGCCGCTACTGGCTTGGCCTCGACCCATTTTATGAAGTAATCTATGGCCACTATTAATAATTTGACTTTACCTGCTACTTCTGGCTTATGGGAACGAGCCGTAGATGTCTATCCCCCACTTGTGTTATGTCATGGTGATGTGAATTAGACATTTAGCTTCGTCTTTAGCAAGCGTGGTACAGGTCTGTGTACCTAACATTCTTGGCACGCCCTGATTACCATCTGGGAGTCCGTATGCATTATCGGCTAGTAGTACCCTAATTGCATTATCTTTGTTACCACCGACCTAGGGTCTGAGTGCATGCTACAAGAGCCCTAATGTATCTCCTGGATCACATAGTTGGCTTGTTCTGGTCCAACACATCGTAACCATGGTCCTAAGAATGACTTCTGGTATAAGGTCCCTTCTAGAAGCACGTATTATCTTGCTCTTTCTCTCAACCGTCGTGCCTTTCCTTTTTTCCTTTGGGAGTGTTCCTTTCTCCAGGTACTCTTTAATCGGTGTCATCCACGTGCTGCCAACTTCCTCTACTATTGCCATTATCTCCACTCCCTCAATTGATTTACACGGTAGCACCTCTACTAGCACCTTCTTTTTTAGATAAGCAAAACTCATGGAGGCCATCTTGCTTAAAGCATCTGCTTGCTTGTTTTGGCTTCTTGGTACTTGCGTTATTGAGAATGATTCAAAGCGTGCTATCAAATCTTTTGCTTTGCTTAAGTATTTTTGCATTGCATCTTATTTATCCTAGTAGATATCATTTATCTAGTTTGCAACAAGTTTAGAGTCTATGAACGCTTCTATGTGCTTGACCCCCATGCCTTCCGCTATCCTCAATCCGGCCAGTAATGCCTCATATTCAGCTTCGTTGTTTGATGCCTTGAATTCAAAGCGCAAAGCATAAGTGAATTCTATTTCGGCCGAACTAGTTAATATTAGCCTGGCCTCGGATCATCCTTCCTTTGATGAGCTGTCAGTGAACAATCTCCATATCTCCTTAGTTTCCTGATTACGAGTAACGGTTTCTTCATTCTGGCTCTTTCCTTCCACTGGCAATTCTGCTAAAAAATCAGCAAGGACTTGCCCTTTTATGGATGTTCTAGGTCGGTAGGTTATGGCATGCTCGCCAAGCTCGACGACCCATTTTGCTAGCCTTCCAGAGTTTTTTGTCTTTGAAAGAATCTGCCTTATTGGTTGGTCTGTGATTACTGCCACCGGGTGGGCTTAGAAGTATCGCCTCAATCTTCTTGCCGCATGTACCAAGGCTAAGACCAGTTTCTCCATGGGAGTGTAATTGATTTCTGGTGACTGTAGCGCCTTCCCCACAAATAGATTGGGATTTGCTTAGCGCCCCGTTCGGCAAGCAAGACGGCACTCACCGCTTCTTCAGAGGCAGAGACATACATGATCAGGGTTTCCCCCACAATTGGTGCTGTTAAAGTAGGGAGTTCTGCCATTTGTTTCTTCATTTCTTTCAATGCTTTTTCCGCTTCCTTTGTCCAAACAAAGTCGCTCTTTTTGATGCAATGTTTTAATGTTTTGAAGAATGACAAGGACTTTTTTGCAGCTTTGGATAGAAACCTATTTAGGCTTGCCAATTTCCCGTTTAAGCTTTGGACTTCAATTAACGTTCGAGGAAATGCCATGTTAATCACGGCTTGGGCTTTTTTGCTGCAAGCTTGAATCTCATCCTGACTTATAGCGTGTCCTAGGAACATTCCCTCTGTCGCTCCAAACATGCATTTTTTAGGTTCAGTTTCATGTTTATTTTGCTTAATGCGCGGAATGTTTCTACAATATCTCTCACGACTTCCTCTTTACTTTGACTTTTTATGATAAGGTCATCCACATAAACTTTAAGATTTCTTCCTATTTGATGATATAAAGCTTTGTCTACCAGCCGTTGGTAAGTAGATCCAGCGTTTTTCAGCCTAAATGGCATCTTTGTGTAGTAAAATACCCCTTGGCTGGTGTGAAAGGCGGGTTTTTCTTCATCCTCCTTTGCTATTTGGATTTGGTGGTATCCCTTATACGCGTCCAAGAAGCATTTTATTAGGTATCCACATAGCGACTCCACCTTTCAATCGATTTCCGGCAGGAGGTCTTTTTTTATTCCCAGCTTATGTTCAGCCAGCGTTCTGGGGACTCTTGTCAAGTCTACCGGCGTGCATGAAAAAACAACTAGATTAGCTTTTAGCACTTCACATATGGCCTACTTTCCTTCATTTGACAGGTTTTCGCCTATCATTATAGACTACTCCGGGTATTCCGGATTGATGGCTACCTTCACACTTTCTGCTGGCGGTGGTGGTGGGATTATTGCTTGGCGGACCATTTGGATTTTGAGTGATTTAGCCCTTTCGATCTTGATTGTGGCTGATAATCGTTCAAACGCGTGTCGTAATAATATAAAGTATATCCCGTTAGATAAGAAAATTACTTTAGGAAAAGTAATAGTCTATCTTCCTAGTGTCGTTTCCACGGCGAGAGATGAATTGAAATCCATGTTAATGTTTTAAAATTAATGCTCGAATATCTTTAAATTTTTGGTTTTGATTTTAAACTAAATATTAAAAACTACTAAACTAGATTAAACTAATTAATAAGCAAGCTAATAAGATGAAGAAAATATGAAGAAAATATGCTTGTCAAGTAAAAGTAAATAGATTCTTAAGTGTGAAGTTTTAGATCTTAATGATGAACTAATCTCCATCTAATATTGAAAACGATTTTTTATCAAGAAATTAATTACTAGTTTAACGCCTACTTAATCTTACGGCTTTTGCCCGTTCAACTAAATAAAACTTTAAACTAAATAATTTTTACAAATTATTAACTACTAATCACTTATTAAATTCCACACTTAATTCACTAACACAAATTTACTTAATAAGCATAAAAGTAAACTACTCGCTACGCATAATAATCAAATAAACAAAGCTAAACATTTAAACTAAGCTACACTAATATATTGAAAAGGGATAGAAAATTGAACCGAATTAAAGAGCCGCAAGTAAACGATAACACCCGATTTAATAAGCTAAATAAAATAGTCAAATTCTATCTAGCTTATTAAACCCGTAAGCAACACGCCTCATGAGTTGACCGGTAGCAAGAACACAAAATAAAACAAACTGTTATTAACAAAACAGTTAATATAATATTGAAAATCATGAATCTGTTTGCTCAAATCACTCGGCCCAATCCGAATTCTAAAAAACAACAACGCATGTTCAAATCAAATCCAACAAGGCCCAACTACAATAATGTGGCCCAATCAACCTAACGTGATCTAGAGTAAAATTCTACAAACCAAACCAAACGAAGGCCAATAGAGGAGATTTTTGTACCAGCTTATTAAACTAATTTCGTAACTTTAATAAACGATTTTGACTAATTCCTAATAAACCACAACATAACGAAGAAATGAATAAGCCAAATTAACGAGCAAGTACTAGAATAAGCTTTTTAACCAAGATCAAAACACAAACACGAATCTATAAGTTCATGGAAATCAAATAAGCAATTGAAACTAATACTCAAATAAATCACTTTTAGATTTACGACTAAACTAGAAAGCGGATGCAAATAGAACTAAGTAGAAATAAGCATTCGAACATTTAAAACCAAACGAGGTCTAAATAGACTAAACAACATCTACACTACAAACACTAAATAAGCCAACATAATTTGATTTTTAAAACTAAATAAGCAAATCGAATGAAGACTATTTTAGGAAATAAGCTAGTTACGAGAATCTAGAGTAAACTAATAATTGAATAAGACTTGATGATATAAGCGTAACACTAACCGAATAAGCTATGAGAAGCTTAATCGAGATCTGATAATAAGCTTAGAAGAAACAGCTTATTAGATAAGCTATGCGAAATAGAACAAGTAGGAAAAGTGAATAAGAACTTTAAGCAAAACAAACCTCAAACCATTTCATTAATAAGCTAAAGTTGGTTACAAATAAGCTAGAAATAAGCCGAGAATCAAAAGTTACAATAAGCAGTAAAATAAGCTAATCTAAAACTAAATAAGCAGAAAAATGAAAAAATAAGCTAAACTAAATCTAAACTACTCCTAAGCTAACCAAAAAACAAATGAGGGGGGCAGAGTAGTATTTATAGCCACAAGAGGGTAGAGTTTGTGAATTTGCTGCCACAACCGCCACAATTAATAGCCAATCATTGGCCTTGGTGTGTACAACCTCGGATCGCCAGCGTGGCAGTAGAGTAGATCCACCGTTCCTCGAGTGCCACGTGTACTCTCAAAACTGCTTCCTTAGTAAGCTACTTTTCGTCCGTTTGATTCATTTCTTTGCAAATTGAGAGTTAAACAAATATGCTCCGCCACGTGTATTCTTCCGGTTGGACAAGAAACAATAGTGGGTTGTCACGTGACATCCCTTGAATTAATTTAGTCCACGTGAGAGGAAACATGCATCTCCGATTCCATTTCATCAATTCTTGGCCAATTTTTATTCCTTTTGTTGGGCCATGTAGCATCAAAAATCAAGATGGGCCTGCGGTTTATTCATTCAGGTGGGCCGAGTACTAGTGAGATGGTTAAGTAATTAAACCATGGGCTTATAATAATTATGGGTCGGTCCGACCCATATAAATGGTGTCGGGCCGGCCCAATAAAAGATGAAGGCACTGTCGGACTCGTAATCTCGTGCTCTTTCCAATGGCATGCTCGGGGACTTTTCACGACTTTGTCTTGATCTTGATATTTGAGCACTCTTGATCGAAACGAACCCGTAAATACCCGTTTTTGCATTGTTTTCAATCATTTTACCTGCAAGACATAAAAATACCAAACAAACATATTTGCAAGATAATTATCCATATTTTAGCATTTTTAGTCCGATTAATAGTGTTTTCCGGGGTTATAAAGATGTGTGTTTTAGCACACATCAGTGGCCACTCCTGCCCTTGTTGGGAACTTCATTATGCCATGAGCGATAGACGGTAGCACTCCTATAGCGCGTATCCTCAGTCTCCCAAGGATCCCATTGTACTGGGAGGGTGACCGAACCACCAAAAAGTTCATCCATAATGTGGATTGGTATGGGTATTTTCCTAAGGATACACGTAGGAGAATTTGTCCCAATGGCCAAGTGATTTCTCCCGAGAATCCTACCAAGGGTGTAGCTGCAGGTATCAGATTGCATCGTATCTCTGGCCTTATTCTAAGGAAACAGTGTTCGTATAGTATCTTTGAGGCACTCCCCCGTCCACATACATTCAATGAATGTCGTGTCTGCCTATTTTAGCGCATATAACTATGGGGTTGTCCTTAATATCCATGCTGTTGAGCGGAGGAAAAGATATGTTCAGTTGCGGTGGTGTGTGTACTACCGACCGTGGGTGAACATTCCTCCCCCAAGACTGGACCATAAAGATAGCGACTCCCTTGTCTTTTTGAGATGTTTTGTCCCTTTTTACCAACTTGCTAGTACTTGCCTTGTTACTTCCTTGCTTGATTTCCTTGACTAAATGTGCTAGTTGGCCAGACCTTACAGCCTCCTCAATTTGTCTTTTCAGATGCAAACAGTCATCGGTGTTGTGGCCTTTATCTACATGGAAGTCACAATACTTGTTTTTGTTACTCGACTACGATGCTCCCGACATCGGGGGAGGAGCAGTGAAAGTTCCTTTTCCGGCTTCCATGGCAAGTATTTCTTTGGGGGTCTTTGTAAGTTGTGTAAACTGGTCACTTCTTTTGTCTCTTGGGCGCCATCTGAAGTACTCATTCCGTTCAAATCCTAGCTCCTAGTGTGGTTTTTGGAAGTCTGGTTGCTTCCAAGGTTGACTTCTTCTTTTAGACTGATTGGCTGCTACTTTTTCTCCTCGGATGAAAGCTTTTGTCACACTTATCATTTCATCAACTAATTTGAGGATGTAATCATTTAGTCTTTTGATCAACCCTGGGTGAGTTATTCCATGCATGAATCCGTAAATTCTCATAAGCTCAGGGGCTCCTTTAAACATCAGGCTTTCACTTGTGTAGCGTTCCATAAAAGCTTCCGTAGATTCTCCCTCTTTTTGCTTCACATGATGCAGCTCTACTGTAGGTCCTTTGTTTTTGGATCTATATAGCCTTTGTAAGACAATAACTAACTTGAATAAATCCAAATCAACTATGTGAGAGACACTGACTATGAATACCAAGTGTTAATGCGGAATCCTAACTTTGCTATTGATTTCTATTAAGCTTCAATGCTACTATTTGTTATATAAAACTCTATGCTGTAGGGTTCCTTTTATACAACAAGGAAACCCTAAAAGGCTATACAAAACGTGTGAAAGGATAATGCCTATCCTTTCCTAAGATATCTCCTAAGATATCTCTAAGATATCTCTAAGATAACTATTATCACTATTCTGTTACATAAACAGACTTAACTAAACACAACCAGTATTAACTATAGTACTGCCACTCTACCAGTACTAACTATAGTACTGCCAGACTTAATATAGTACATGCCAGAACTAAACTAATATCAAAAACCAGACTTAACTGTTATACTACCAGTATTAAGTCTTTTACAATATATTTCCCAACAATCCTCCCCTAACTTGATCTTCACTTGTGAACTTCAAGTTTCTTCAAGTGTCTTCAATTTGAGCTTCCTGAGGATGTTGTAAATAAAACTCTTCGAATTATTCTTGAGCTGCAATTCTTCAAATCATCTCTTCATATCAGCAACATTGACTATATGTACATCAAATCATATAGTTTCAGACTATTCTCATCACTTCCAGGTGTGTTAACTCCTGTAAGAGGTGAATCATTGAAACTTTAAATGGATTTGATGTCTCTTTACCAGTTAGCCATTAACTCTGGAGTAGCCAGTCCTTTGGCCACAAGAAAGGTGCATGTCCATGGTCGACTGAAAACCATTTCAACTCTCAGTACGTGAAACATTGATGAGTTGAATACCATATGGTTTTTGGCAAACCATTATAGCCATGAACAGATTTGATATGCCTTTACCTATAGCCGTTTGCTCAGGGCTAGTCAATCCTTTGGCACCTAGAAAAGGTAAATTCCATGGTGGATTGATTACCATATCAACTCTTTTGAACATAAACTTGGGTGAGTAGATATAACCTAACCACTTTTTGGTAAAATGTCAACCATCTAATATCGATTTGCAATTTGTCTTTACCATAAGCCATAATCTCATGGACTAGTTATGGTTTTTCCACAGCCTTTACCACAATTCATAAACTTGTGGGCTAGCCAACTCTTTACAAACACAAATATGGTGAGTTGATAACCATATAATTTTTAGCAAATTGTCAGCCATAAACAGATTTGAGAAGTCTTTACCAAGAGCCGTTTGCTCCTGGACTAGCCAGTCCTTATGTCTGTTAGACATGGTGGACTGATAACCATTTGTTGTGTTAGTGCATAGCACCTCCCAAAGTGTTGTTCTCCTCATCTCCATTCTAAATTTCTAACTCATCAATCTCCATTATTTTCTAATACCAGCTTGCGTTCTCCATCAATTTCAAAAGTTTTATAACAATCTCATCTGTTTCCTCCTTGAAGTTTCTGTCCAACAAAGCGTTGCATACTTCAGCAACAAACGATACTTGCTCTCTATTAGCATATAAACATCAAACAGTCTCCAAGTCAAACAATGTACTCTGCAAGCATCATAGTATCTCCAATAAATTATCGCTTTGTTACCTGGAAAACTCCAAATTAAATCTGTACAATGGGGTTTTCTGTCAAAACAAGTTCTTTAAGTATTCCAAAGTACCTTTTTTTTCAAGATTCTCCTCTGGCTTATTTATACCATGCTTCTTCATGACAATCCTTATATCTCTGTAAGATCATCTCTTGATATGTCAGTCAGCATTGTTTCCAAAGCTTATGTATACCATATCAGTTCCATTCTCCCTTACAATCTGGTATACATCTTTCCTTCCTTGCTTAATGATCTTGTAATTTGCTATACTGGGTGATTTTATAGCTACAGGAACATGATTAATGGGAATTTTAGTACCTGAAGTAGAATATTCTTTTCATTAGCCTTCATCTGAATCTTCATATGCATCCCTATCATGGACTGTATGTAAACCTTTCCTTGTATCTGTTTTCTCCTCTTCCAGTCCTTCTTGGTTGGCTAATCATTTTTTGTCTTTCAATCTTCTCCTCTTGTTGTTTGAGTACCTCATCAGCAAACTTTAGCTTTCTTTTGCATGTTAGTTTGAAGCTTCTTCATCCAAATCTCTTTAAACTTTGCCGTGTTGCTTTCAAGATTCATGGGACATATATTCCAATTGCTTAACTAATTTTTCAAATTCTGCTTTTACTTCTTCAAAATTTAACTTCTTTAACTGAGTCAACTTCCATGTCCCTTGATTCTTTAGAAAGTTTGACATATAGTTCCTGAGCTGTGTTTGAGTCATAGGCTTATTCCTTTTTGCTCTAGCTCTTTCCTCGCAAGTGTTTTTCTTCTTTGATTTAACCAACTCTACATTCCTTTGATTGCATAATCTTCAACAGTAAGATCCTTCTCCAAGCACACACTCTTCCAATGCAGGCATTTTTGCTCAAGCTTTTGCTCAATAGTGTCCCAGATCTTCTTCCCAGTATAACGATGTTGAAGGCTTCAAACTGTTCTTTATGTGGTCGTACCTCTATTAATTCTTGCTCTTCAGCCAACCTTTGAGCTAAAAGTGAATCCAAATGAACTTGTTTGGCCACTTCTTCCTTTTCCAAAGCTTTTTCTAAAGCATCTAATCTGATAGCTTCAGCAAGTCCTGCTTCTTCTTGAAGAATTTGTTCTTTTGTCTTTCTAGAAGCTTGAGTCTCTTCTTCTTCTGTCATAGGAGCCTTTCCTTCTCGTTCTCCCATCTATCTGGAGAAGGTACATAGAGACTCTTATGCTATCAGTAGTAACTGGATCAATGCCAGTATTAACATCCAAACTGCCAGTATTAATCTCTTCAATACCAGAACTAACTTTAATGCCACCAGTACTAACTTCTTCAAAGGCAGACTTAACTTCTTCAAAGTCCAAGACCATACCAAAGAAAATTCTTTTTGAACTCTTCCTTCTCTTGTATCTCTCTTTTTCAACTGACTTGAATCTTATGAACTTTTGATTAAGATGCAGCAGCTTCTAGAGTTGTAGGCTTATTCTTCAACTTGTTCTCCCCCTGAAGCATTGACAAGATTTGAGGAGTAATAACTCTTGTACCAAAGAAACCAGAGGATCTAAATCATGAGTCTTCCTCCCCTGAGCCTCTGTTTCTTCCTCCTCAGAATCAAACAAAAGAACCCTCTTGGTCTTTCTCTTCAAAGCAACCTCCAAAGACTTTACTCTTTCCACCAAAGTGAGGATAGCTTTCCCAAAGGTCTGTTTGGTTTACTTGAGCTACTTCTCCAAGTCAATTCAATCCTTTTCATTAACCAGAGTATTAGCTTTCTTGTCCTAGGTGTAGGTGGTTTTGTCAGAGATGATGGTTGTTCAAAGTATGCTCCATTGTTCATTGCAGGTTAAGTGAGGGGATGCAGTGGTATTTTCAGCAATAGGTGTAGGTGTGCAGTTGAGATAGAGGTGGAATAGTTGTGGCTTCAGATGGTATAGGTTGAGTTGTAGGTGGTGTTGGTGGTACCACACTAGATGATGGTTGAGGTTGAGTGACAGATGGAGCTTCTTGTCCTGCACTTGGAGCAACAATAGACAACATAGCAGGTAACAAGGCTTGTAACCCTCTAAAACCCTTTCATGTTTCCAAAAATCTTTTGGTCAAGTCACAACCAGATAATGGTGTTGCTTTCAGTTTGTATAACCAAAATTCAAAATTTTGCAGAAAGACGTGGAATACATCAAAAACTTTGTTTTGCTTTCAATTTTGCCACCATAGCCATCAAAAATTAGTTTTTGAAAAATTATAAACTCTGCCAGTGTAAAGACAAATAAAGCAGTAGCAATGATGCTACCAATGTGAATCCTATCCACCACTTTTAGAGCTTACACAATGTAAAATATGGTGGACTAAGAATCACCATTGGGGTGTGAAAAAGCTTTTTCCAAAGTAAGATCCATCAGTAGGATACCCCATATGCCCCATTCCCTCAAAAATCTCATTGTTTGGCAACATGGTAATCCCTGAAGCATCTGCAAATTTTAAGCTACTTCCTAATAGATGCCTGCAGAGATTGTATACTAATATATCAATTTTGCTTGTAACTCTAGAGTCCCATCACAAAGTTTTGGCAATAGCAAATCTGCCAAAATTGTTTGACTAGGAATCAATAATAGTAGGATTAGTAGTTTAAAGCATCCTGAGTATGGAACCCTTAGAAAAATCCAATATCCTCAGCAAACCCTGCACTTATCTTCTCTTTTGCGGCAAAAAATCCCACTTGATTATGTTTGTCGCAGTATTTTAATTGAGCCATGATTTGAAAGTGGCAATAAAAGGTAGTGATGTGGACTGAAAATTACTGGGTTTAGTTACGAGTGAGGTTCTAGACGCTGGTAAAAAGAAAACTGAATATATCCTTTGTAAAGATAAAGAAGATTTTTACTTTGATAAGAGGAGATAGTAAAAGATAAGTATGAAAGAGAAATCAAACTTTATCTATATATAGCTTCTCTGTTAACGACAATAGCGCCATAAAAATCTGTAACGGTAACATTTAAACAGTGTTTAAACAGCAAAAGTCAATTTTCCCGCAACCAGCACTAACTGTAACCTACCAGAATTAAAATTAACACTACCAGACTTAACTTTGGTCAACCAGAATTAAGTATGTTGCAACCTGAATTAACTCTTTTTCAACCAGAATTAAGTATTTACTGAAGACTTACAAAACAAAGACCTTATCACACCTTCCTTACATCTGCAAATCCATAGCCTATTTTCCTGCAAGAATTATTAGTCTAAAAACAAAGAAAAACATGCTGCAGGAGTTTATAAATTAGAAAATAACTTACAACTAACTACCCGCTTAATACTACTAACTACCAGAATTAATACTACTTAAGCCAGAATTTAGTTAAACTAACTACCAGAATTATACAAACTATATAACTAAGCCTCCCCTTAAACGTAGCTATGGATTTATCATACCAATACTAACCACTAAGAAATTAAACCTTGGTCCATCAAAAGGTTTGGTCAATAGGTCAGCTACATTTAAGTCTGTGTGAATTTTCTCCACCCTAATGAGCTTCTTCTCATAACAATCTCGTATAAAATGGTGGCGTATCTCGATGTGCTTTGTCTTGGAATGATACACTGGGTCTTCACAATGCAAATGTGCTTTTCAGTTATCAATGTGGATTTTGGTATTCCATGGAAATGAAACCATATCCAGCATTTGATTTTGGGAAACCCACAAAACTTGTCCAACAATTTGCAGCAGCTACATATTCAGCTTCAGTTGTAGAAGTAGCCACTATGGTCTGTTTCTTGCATTGCCATGAGATAAGTCTTTGTCCAAGAAATTGACAACCACCTGTTGTGGATTTCCTATCAAGGTTTGACCCACCATAATCACTATCAGAGAAAGCTTCCAGGTCAAAAGGTGATTCTCTAGGATACCATAAGCCCAAATTGGGTTTGCCCTTAAGATACTTAAAGATTCTCTTCACAGCATTGAGATGTGAAGTCTTGGGAGTGACCTGAAAACGAGAACAAGCACATACTGCAAACATTATATCAGGCCTAGAGGCAGTTAAATACATGAGAGAACCTATCATGGATCTGTATAAGTGTACATCCACATCAACAGCTTCCTCATCTTTTGTCAATGCCACTTTGGTCTCCATGGGGGTTATTGCAGTTTTCACACTTACAAGATCAAATTTCTTGAGTATCTCAGCTACATACTTGTCCTGAGATATGAAGATTCCTTGTTTGTGCTGTTTGACTTGTAATCCTAGGAAAAATGTGAGTTTACCTATAGCACTCATCTAAAATCTGCTTTTCATCAAGGATTCAAACTCATCACACCAAGACTTTTTGGGTGAATATTGTGAATCTTAAGAGTAGGAGTGAGACTGACTTCGATTTCTGTTGGTAAGCTGTTGAAGTCAGTTACCACACCCTCTTCATCATAAGAAGCCTCATCAAAAATTCCTGTCTCAGACTTGTGAAAAATTTCAAGCTCTAGCATAGCTGAATCATCAGGATCAAGCCGGGGGGAGGCGCGGGGGGGGGGAGGGGTATTAACTGGTGTTCACGACCCCAAGGAATTAACTGCAAGGAGTGGCGATAAGATTGTTTTCAAAGTACTAGTCCCTAAATGCTTTTGAGCGATTGCTTCCAACTCTCTTCTAAAAGCTAGAATCTTAGGATTATCTTCTGAAGTGTCAGTAGAAGAAGCCTCATTCTCTTATTGAGGTTCTGTCAAAATCTCCTCTTTCTTTAAATTTGTAGAAGACTTCCTTGTTTCAACTTTTTCTTCAGTATTCTTTACAGCTGAAGGCACAACAATAAGCTCTGCATCCTCATCTTTTTCCTCAGAAGCATTAGCATTTGGAGTTTGTGAAGTACCTGCACTGTAGTTTACAT
Organism: Tanacetum coccineum; assembly: GCA_026074375.1. Classification (NCBI taxonomy): domain Eukaryota; kingdom Viridiplantae; phylum Streptophyta; class Magnoliopsida; order Asterales; family Asteraceae; genus Tanacetum; species Tanacetum coccineum. The sequence goes on from BQNB010041824.1 coordinate 14,404, forward strand.
CTGATGTACTGCACGTGGGTTAGCCTTGATTCTCCAAAGATATAGGAATAGAATTCTATCGAATCATAAGATAGTCCAATTTCAAACCATCCATCTATTCCCTACTCCCTTTGACATTAGGTTTAGTCTTCAAGAAAATTGACATGCAGATTTAACTTCTACTCTTTTTGGTTACTAAAAATAAACCCTATAGTTGCATTGGCGATTTAGTGAGTAACCCAACTAAAGAACCCTCATCAGATTTCCAACAAACTTGCCAATCAACTAAGAGTATCCAAAAATTGTAACATACACCCAAAAGTCTTATTAGCTAATAATTGGTTTTTTGCCAAACAAAAGCTCATAGGAGTTTTGTTTTGAGGTTTAATTCACACTTATAAACTTACCCTATTTAAAACATAGCAAGCAGGAGACTAGCTTCTGCCCCAAAAAAAAGTATTTTGGTAAGAGTGAGTCTCTAGCATTATCCTAGTCAGCCGTTCATTAGGGTCCTTTCTTTTCTTTCAGCAACACCATGTTTGGTGTGGAGTTCTGGCATGCTATACTCTTTTATTCCCTAGTTCCCAAAAATTCCAAGCATAGGATCGTATTTCTTAATTCAGTGCCATTACTCTGATATAATAATCTAACCCTATGATTAAGCTAGGTTCAATCTGCCTAATGAATTCAGAAGAAATGCCACTCAGTTTCATCTTTAGAGGCCAAAAAGACTACCAACTAAATCTGTATAATCATCAGAAATTACAAGGCAATAACATGCATATTAATGCTTTTCAGAAGTAAGGTCCAAAAGATCCATATGCAAGGTGGTGTAATGCTTAGTGATTAACTTTCTAAATTTAGCCTTGCAGGAGCCCCTGTGTTGCTTTCCTTTATTGGCAAAGCAACACATGTATGGTCATTCTGAAAACCTTGGAGGGGTAGACCTCTTACAAGGTTACCCATCACAAAAGTTTGTTATTAGGGTTTTTTAAATTTGATATGACCTAACCTCCTGTGCCACATTTTAGATTCATCAGATGTGAGCTTTTATTACAATTCAAACAGAGCAAAACTTTTAGCAGGTGTTGGTGTCTTCAAATATCAAAAAGGGGTACAATATTGTGATGCTAGGGGACCTTTATAAGTGTGCTGATTTCATCAGGCATCTTAAAGTCAGAAGACACAAAACAAGGACATAAAATCCCCACAAGTTACAGTAAAAAAACCTTGTGCTGCTTATCACATATTGCGATATTGTAGAAAAGTTAAAATGCCCTAGTTATTTACAAAAGACACACTATCAAAATCTAAATACCAACTCTTATTCTTCCTTTACCATTAGTACCATTGCTACCCCAAAGGTAACAGATCCCCTATTGAATTCTTTAAAATCCCAAGTTGATCCTTGTTTACCTGTCATGTGCCTGAGCATCCACATATACTAATAACCATCTATCTACCACGTTTTTTCAATGATGATCCGCACCAATGAAAAAGAAAATTAGTTTTCTCCTTAGGACCCAGGCCTGTACAGGCTTGGGTCTGCCTTGTGAACATTTTGTAATCATAGTTCTATAAAATTTGGTCTACCATTACAATTGGAGTTTGGTCTAGTGGGTCTCCAATTATAACCTGCTGAGGTCTTAACAGCATATCCCTAATTTCCCTTTACAGCATAAGAATGAGACATTTGTGTTGTATTTTTTTCAATGGGTCTTCTCACAGGTGAATAAGATTTAGAAAAATGCCTTCTTTGATTAAATTGATTCACCTGTGGTCTTTTAGGACTAAAGCTGTTTGAGGTCCTGGTAGGTACTAACTCTAACTCGTTCAAACTTAACACTGGCTGTCTAGGATCTAACAGTATTAACATTATAACTAACATAGAAACTCTAGCCTAACAAATTAACATTTGTCCTACCCAGTATTAATATTAGGCCTAACGAGAATTATATTTTTGCCTCTACCCACAGCATTCAGTTGTACTGTGTTTAGGAACAAATTGATAAGCATTGGATGTAACCCTTTTTGCATTAGTCCAAACTAAACAGGTTATAGCCAACCCTGTTAAGCTAGTATAAAAACCCTATGTTTCTTAACTCACCTCTCTTCATCTTTCATCTTTTCTCTCGTTTGTTGACCTCTTCTTCCCTTGCACTCTCTTTTTACTCATTGCCATTTTCTTTCATAATAGGTCACAATCTTTGATCAAATGACTTCGAACTTTACCACAAAACAAAACATTTCTTAGTAACTTCTTTTGTGAATGATAGCCTTCCCCTAGGATCTCTTTCCATTATAGCATTCTAATTCTTTCCTTTATCTTAAAGGTTTTATTGATCTTTGATTGGTTGCCTAGGATTTTTTAATTTGAGAGACACAACTAAAACTAGTTCACGTTTCACAACCTAAATTGTTTGATTTTTTTGGGTCAAAAGACAAACATCCTTTTAACATTTTGTTTAATAAGGTTTTAAAAATTAACACATACAACTCTTTTCTTTCTTTGAGGTACTTCTCTTTGAAATCTCAGATTGGCAAAGGAATCAAACCAATGTACAGAGGAATATTCCACCAATAGATCCGGCCTGCAAAACTGTCATTGTTTTTTCTATTGACAGGTAATAACAATAATTTTCACTCACATTAAAAAAATCACAATTCAATATCACACTATTCACAATGCAACACGGATATCATTCACCTTCATCACAAACCCGACACAGACCCACATGCACACACCAAGCCACCCCCAATGGGTTACCCCCCCCCACCACCCGGCACCTTGAGGAGGAGTCAGTCCCTTTTATTTTTTATTTTTATTTTGTTATTATTTTATAAAAGTTTTTTGTTTAGTATTTATATTATATTTTTTTATTTTTTTTTTTTGTTTATTATTTTTTAAATTTATTATAATTTTTTTTCAAAATCCATAAACATAGTACATTCAAAGTCCGCTTGCTTCTCATAACTATGGCATGACGGGGGGGGGGGGGGGGGGGGCGGGTGGCATGCAGGGGGGGGGGGGGGGGGGGTGGGGGGGGGGGGGGGGGGGGGGGGCGGGGGGGGGGGGGGGGGGGGCGGGGGGGGGGGGGGGGAGGTGATAAGTTGTAATATTTAATGGTAGTAGTTATGTAGGGGAGGAAGGTGTGGATGTTTGTGTGTTTATAAAGTTGTTGATAAAATCCAAAGTATGAGAGGGATGTGATACCACATTTAAATATCATTATTGGGGTGGTGTTTAATTAGAAATATACTCTTATACTGTACAAGAGGTTTTTTTTTTTACCAAAATGAATCCCCTCTTCCTATATATTTTTAAAAAAACAGAACAATAATTCAAAATTCTTACAATTTCTTTTCCAACCCCCATCAACTTCACTCCTCCACCCAAACGCCCCCCCACAAACATATCAAAACAAAACGCACCCACCCAGCCCACCACCCCCAACCAACCACCCCACCTGCACCTACCCCGCTCCCCTCTCTCTCGCGTCTGACGCCTTCCTACCGCTTCGCCACCATAACCCACCCACCACTCCAAGTTCCACCACCAACAACCTTATCCATTCCCCAAAGTCCCTCCCAACCAACCCACACACCCTCAACAATGTCCCCTCCCACAAAAAAAAAAAAACACAGATAAACCCCCCCAAAGCAAAAACCTACAAAAAAACATAAAAAAACAACAAAAAATAAAATCTATAAAAGATAAAAGGGGGAAGTCATTCCACTTTCATCCATGAATCTATCCTATCTTAATTTTTTCTTCCACCACCTTTCCTGCAATTGTTTTCTTTTCTTTTACACAGCTTTCAAATCCAATTCCCTCTATATATGATAAGCTTTCATCTTTTTCATATATTACTTGCCTGAAATCAAGCTTTTCATTTAGAGAAAGTTTCTGTTTTGAAAAGTAACAATTTAAGCTTCTATTTTCCTTAACAGCTTGACTATAGGCAAGTATTTGTGCTTCTTGATCACCTAACTGATTCATATTGTTTCATCCACAGTGTTTTTTAAGGGTATTTAGAATCAATGCAAGTTTTAGAAACAAAGAATACCCACTACTCTGGAGCTGATAGCCCATGAGTGCAATTTTTCTCTTCATCTTCAAGTAGTTCTCCTAATTTAACAATACCATCAATCCATTGTCACAAGCCCATCTAATTCTTCTTCTTGCTTACCAGCTTCTTTGTGTTGATAAAAAAGAGTCTTTTTTCTTCTTTCCAAATACATGTGTCCCCTTGCTTACATTTCTCTACAAAGTGACTAGAGGGTTGTGACAATTGAAGCATTCAAGCTTCTTTTTGTCAAAACCAACAGGTGCTTTTCCATCAACACGAACTCTCCTTCCTGTTTTCTTATAGAACTTCTTCATTCGAATAGCAATCATTGCTATCTGCCAGTTTATGTCCATCTCTTCAATGTCCAAGTCATCAATCTGTTCCAGGTCTTCATGAAGCAAGTCCCAGTCCTCTGATTGTTTGGCAAAGAGGGAATAAATAACTTCATCAGCAAAACCAGCAAGAGCTTCTTTTTCTGGAATATTGGTTGAAGAAGTAGAAGGAGTGCAAGTACTGTAGGCACCAGTAAAACCAGACTTAACCTTATTAGTGTTGCTTTTGCTTTGTGAAACAAAAGCAACATTTTGAGCACTTGAAGATGTTTTTGAGGCACCTTGGATTTCCTGCTCAAAAACCCTAAGGTTATTGTACAGATCATCATAGATAAAAGTGTCAACATCTGGTTTAGTTCTCATAGTCATTGCCAGATTGGACCATGCTGGGGGCAAAGATCTGAGAAACTTATGATTTGCATCCTCAGTTGATACTTCAGCACCATGAGCTTCTAACTGAGAAAGTAATTGTTGGAATCTGTCATATCCCTTTTCTAACCCTTCTGAACTGGATATTGTAAATGCTTCAAACTGTTGTTTGAAAATAGCCTTCTGCATTTTCTTTGAATTTGCATTAAACACCAAATCCTAGTTCTGATGGCTTCCCAGATTTCTTTTGCATCATCCATTCCATGAAATCTTCTCAAATTTTCCTTTGGAAATCGCCATCAGCAAGATATTTCTTAGCCTGCCTTGTACTTTCAACATCTGAATTTCTGTATAGTTACTGGTGAATTAAATTCGAATAATACCATCCTTTCCAGTTGAAATTCACTTCTTGGAGTTTCCATTCTGAATTACCTTCCAAACATCATTGTCAATGTACTCAAGGTAATGCTCACATTTCCAATAGCCCATAATCATACTCCTATCCTCTTCAGAATTGGGAGTTTGATATTTGAGAATAGCAGATTGTTTGAGGAATCACCTGTTGTTGTGTTTGTGAGGTGCAGTACCAGTGGTCTCATGCATCTTCATGGTTTGATGCTTCATCATCACTGAGAAGTTGAGAGAACTCATCATTAAGCAGTTGAGACATTTTGTAAAGATCTGAAAGAGAGTGTTTGTTTGTGGTTCTAGTGATTCTTCTTTGTTTTTGGATCTATATAGCCTTTGTAAGACAATAGCTAACTTGAATAAATCCAAATCAACTATGTGAGAGACACTGACTAGAAACCAATGTTTAATGCGGAATCTTAACACGAAGTATTAAGAAGAATACAATATAATACTAACTTTGCTATTGATTTCTATTAAGCTTCAATGCTACTATTTGTTATATAAAACTCTATGCCGTAGGGTTCCTTTTATACAACAAGGAAACCCTAAAAGGCTATACAAAACGTATGAAAGGATAATGCCTATCCTTTCCTAAGATATCTCCTTAGATATCTCTAAGATAACTATTATCACTATTCTGTTACATAAACAGACTTAACTAAACACAACCAGTATTAACTATAGTATTGCCACTCTACCAGTACTAACTATAGTACTTCGAGACTTAATATTAGTACTGCCAGAACTAACTAATAATACCAGACTTAACTGTTATACTACCAGTATTAAGTCTTTTACAATATATTTCCCAACATCTACCGGATCTTTGGTGTACCTTTTTTGTTAGAGGTAATGGGCTAAAAAATTCCTTCTTAGGTCTTTGAAGCTATCAATGCTCTCAGGCGGTAGTTCATCGAACCACAGCCAAGCAGACCCTAGCAGAGTCACATTGAACATGTGGCACCTAGTGGGCATTGCCCATCTTTCCACTTTAGCAGCCGTAGTGAAGGTCTTTAGATGATCTTCCTGATCACCTGTTCCGTCATATGTCTTGACGGTGGATGGCATCCTAATCCATTTAGGAAAAACAAACTTGTTGATACTTTGAGTGAAAGGTGTGGTTGATTCTTCATCATACGGTTCGGACAAGTCATCACCCTCGTCCTTTTGGGATTTTATGGACCACTTCTTCCATTGTCTTCCCCGACGCTATCCTCACTTTCTAAGAGTTCGTCACTTGAGTCGGCCCTTTCGCGCCTTCGGTGTTCCCGTTCATTTTCTCATTGACGCTCGCTAGAATAAGTGACATAGCTTCGTATGAGTTCTTGCGCATCTTTCCTTCGTTTTTCTTGCCTTTGGCTCCTAGACGGGAGAACACACTTGCAGATCGCGAGGATGCTTGTGACGGGGACCTCCTACTTCGTCCTCTTCTTTCCTCCGACCCTAATCAGGAGAACACACTTCTGGACTTGGCCGGGGAGAGTGACTTTTAAGTTTCTTTTTCTTTTCCACCTCTCCTCTTTCTCTTTTTGTGGCGTGATGCACTTTTAGTTTCTTTCTCTATGTCTTCGGGATATGTTAGGCGGCAGCGGACATCTTTCAACTTTTTATTATGCGCTTTTCTGCCATGAACGGAAGTATCTGTGCATAGTGCTTTCGCAAAATTTACGCATGGCCGACAGCATAACTGAGCTTGTGGTAAAATCCCGTGGGATTCCTTCCTCTCCGTCGACAGTGTTACAGATGGATCCGTCTGCATTAGGGGTTTCTTCCACAGCGAGGCTCATGTTCTTAGGACGTAGTTGTGTTCGAGTCCCACGGATGATGCCACTTGATGATACAAAAATGAGACAGTATCACTTAGGAGCTAAATAAGGGGTAAATTGTTACTTAGAAGAATATAATTAGGATGTATGGATGTTATCTTGAGCGGCGGACCTGCTAAGATAAAGCAACCGTTAGTATCACCGTGGGAGGGGATCCCACGATCGACCTCGGGTGTTAGAATTAGTATGGATCTGAGATGATATGAGATCGAGTGAGAGTATGTGAGTATGTGTAAGAACCTACCTTGAGGTACCAAAATGTTTGGTATTTATAGTGAGCGTTCCTTTGTCGTCATCCGGGGATGACGTGCGCATAGACTGACCATTATCTACTAGGTAATAGTCTGTACGTAATGTCGTTATCTTGTTAGGTAAGCCTTTTTGTTGCTACTATTTGACTTTCGGTCGTATCTTCCAATCGTACAGTCACGGGTAACAAATTTTATGCCCTTTGGGTTAAGCTTGGTCTGCACTCCTCTCCAGCGTATTTGCCGTTTCCCGTTTGGGCGGTTCACGTGATTCGTGACTCAGAGCTTAGTCATTGTGTTTATCGGCTGAAGAGTATTCCGCATGATAAGTATGGTCGGCGGAGCGGTACTCCGCGGCTCTATATATGCGACGACTTATTTTGGAGATTACTCTTCTTTGTGTTAATTTGGCTAAGTTATAGGGCGTGATCCACCCTATACGTCATGGCCAAAACACATACTAGTACTTTAAATTTGGCAAAGTGGATCATCTAGTACCATGAACTTTTAAGGGTGCATAATGGTACCCTGAACTTGACAAAATAGAATTTCTACTACCCTATACGAATAAACTCAACAATTAATTGTTTTTTTTCTTTCCAAAAATCATTTTAGTATAATATTTTATAATAAATATTTTATAGTAAAACTTTTAGCTAGGCAAATATATTTTTTTCTTAAAATTTAATTATTTTTTATCTTTTAAAAATTAATATAGTATTTTAGTTGATTATTTAGAATAAAAAAAATGTATATGTAGCATTGATTTCTAAAATATTTCTAGCGCGCTACTTTTAATATATCTTCGTATAATATAATTAAATATTTGCTTCAAATAATTTTTAGATCAACTTATAACTAACTATATAGGAATTTTGTGATTTTCAATATTAATATGCATATAAAGAACTAAATAGTTAAATTGATATTGTCTCAAAATTATTTGAAACGAACATTTTAGTATATAATACGGAAATTTATGTATGAAACAATACTTTATAAAAAATGAATTACCGCACTAATTTTGATACATAGATATTTATATTATATACTTAAGTGTTCGTTTTAAATAATTTCAAGATAATAACAATTTGACTATTTATTTCTTCATATGCATATATAAATTGAAAATTACAAAACTCCTATATAGTTAGTTATAAGTTGATCTAAAAATTATTTGAAACAAATATTTAATAATATAATAAGAAAATATATTAAAAGTAACGCGCTAGAAATATTATAAAAATCAATGCTACATATACATTTTTTTAATTCTAAATAAATAATTAAAATACTATATTAATTTTTAAAAGATAAAAAATAATTAAGTTTTAGGAAAAAAAAATATTTGCCTAGCTAAAAGTTTTATTATAAAATATTTATTACAAAATATTATATTAAAATGATTTTTAGAAAGAAAAATAATAATTAATTGTTGAGTTTATTAATATAAGGTAGAGAAATTTCATTTTATCAAGTTCATGGTATCATTCTGCACCTTTAAAAGTTCAGGGTACTAAATAATACACTTTGCCAAGTTCAAGATACTAATATATGTTTTTGGCCCAATACGTCATCAAGTAGTATGTTAGTTTATTTCACAACATATTTTGTTCACATATACACATTTATAAAGCAAATCGTTGCATCCACCGCCTCAGACCATCGCACGCTTGAAACCCTAGAAATCAAGAGGTCTTCAGCTGTACATGCAAGCCAAGATCAAACAAGGAAAGATATTCATCTTAGTTTTTTTAAAACTTCGAAAATACTTATTTTTGATTCTTTAAGGGTTTTCATTTATAAGTTTGTTAACCGTGGGATAATTTCCTGAATATATTTTCTTTTGTTAATTGCGAAATCCCTATAAAGATTCCATAGATCGTTAATAGGACTCATCTAAAGGTAATGATAAGCAATGATGTAACACGCAGCGGAATATAAAGAACACAATCATGTTACTAATAAGGTTTTCTTTATTAAACATTAATAAAGAAACTAACTACTAACTACTACACACGCTTTCTATGCGTTTCTAGACTCTCATTGGAGAAGTCTACTATTAAATGGATAATCCTGAACCTAACGCCCTACCCTCTATATATAAAAAGGGATTTTCCAAAGAAACCCTAGCTACTAACAAAGCTACCAACTAATACATAAAGGTCCCTATTGTTTCAAAAGAAAACACAATACCATTAGAAACAAATTAATTGACATTAATGCATCACATTAATGTTTGACTAATCAACATTAAATTTTGACTAATCTATATCATCAACATTAATGTTGATTTCAATCATCATAAATCTGATCTTGTTTCATTCTTTAGCATATCTTTTTCCTTTTGTTTTTCTTTCTTCATTTTTCTGTTTTATGGTTTTGGTAATCATCAAATTGTAATTCCAAACAATCTTCCCCTATTTTGATATTTACAAAACAAACTGCATGAAGAAACAATGGTATAACAATGTCATTACAATAATAAGCTGCACACAGAAATCATCTTCCCCTTTTTGTAATCATCAAATAGGGGTCTTGTAGCAACTCTCAACCCTTCCCCCTCAAGTGATGCATTAGATGGTTAAGTATATCAACCAATGAAGCTTCCCTTAAAATATACTCACCATCACTTGAATCTTGAACTCAGTAGCATAGATCAAATCTACCTTTCATCGAAAAAGGACATGCTTTATTTAAAATAACAGTAATAAAATGTCTTTGAATAATTCTTTTAGACAATATAAGCAAGGCGATCACATACTATGCTGATAGTCCTTCAGTGAGCTTTGTCGCAATCAACGACCATGTATCGTAGATCCAATGTCCAAGGGCTTGAATCGTATCATACACCGACCAAATATAGTAAAGGGGCGAGTAACTTTTTCCATCAATAATTTATAGCATAAACTGACCTCCAAATGGAACCATACACATCCATAGCGGCAAAAAAACATATGACTGACGTTATATATATACAAGGTCCTACGAAATCTGGGGCCTAAAAAGTTTGGAGGCCTAAAGCCCTAGCTTTACTTGCCTTACCCTTGAGCCACCACTGGCTTTCTCTAAATAGCAAAACAATGTTCTTGTATTCTTTTGTTAGTATTTTGAAGATTTGAACTTAAAATGGCATTCGATGAGCAAAAATGAGACTAGATTTTAAAAGTGTGTCAAAATTATACTTATATATTAAAGGGTGAGATTGCCTCCCCGAGGCACATTAAATGCAGTTAATACAAAACCCGGTCCGACTCATTTTTTCCTGGGTTTCTTATTTAATCACCTCCACCGCCTCGCTATCTTCATTTATTCAATTTCTGGATTCTTCTCCACCGTCCCATATCACTCTCTCGATTCTTCCCAATAAACTAATATTCCCGCACAGTCCATCCACCGCCTGACAATTGATATAAAGCAATCGGTGCATCCACCGCCTCAGACCATCGCTCGCTTGAAACCCTAGAAAAATCAAAGAGTCTTCAGCTGTACATGCAATCCAAGATCAAACAAGGAAGAGATTCATCTTAGTTTTTTAAAACTTCGAATACTTATTTTGATTCTTTAAGGGTTTCATTTTATAAGTTTGTTAACCATAATTTCCTGATTTATTTTCTTTTGTTAATGGTATACGCAGGTTTATTCGGGACTCCGATGTGGTAGGATTAAGGAACTACGCTGTTTATTCTTATTCAAGGTAATTATGTGCTTCTTTTTTGGATTGCATTGTTTTTAACTCAGTTTATAATTAATATCATGATATGTGCATAAATTCATGTTTTGAGGTTAAATGAGATTAGAAATAATAAGCCTCAACTGCTTGGTTAAATCAAGTTTAGGATTTTCAGCTTATTTTTGGGCTTATGGCCTTATCTTTCATAAGCCGATGATGTACAAATTTAGAAAAGAGATAGGCTTACGAAATATAAAACGAGTCAAGAAAACAACATGAACCAGTGTGGGCAAATACATGTCTTGGTGTATGTTTTGTGTCCTTCGATAACTTTCTTTGCAAAAAGAATTTCTCAAAATATAATTAAAACTTAGAATTACGAAACTGAATGTTATGGCAGGTAAGCGTGGTAGAGGCGAAGCTGCTGTAACGAATCCTGAACCACCAGGTATACCTTAATGCTTAATTATTGTTTTTTTTATATTTCAATCATGTTTATAGCTTTGATTAATTACGTCATATAGTTTAGAAATTATTCTATATGTCTGATTAATAGCAACCTTCTTATTTGGGCACTTTTATTGATGTAGAATGGATGCGCTTGGGGGCTGAAACGTGGTGAAATGGGTGTGTTTTGGAGGCAGAAATGGGGGCTAAAATGGGTGAGTTTGTGGTGGGTTGAAGTGGGTGTGGGATTAGGGGTTGAAATGGGGGTTGAGACATGTGCGCGTAGGTGCTGAAATAGGGGTTGAAGTTGAGAGCTGAATTTGGGACGAAACGGGCGTGGTTGAGAGCTGAAGTCGGTTCCGAACATGATTTCGAACCAATGTTTGCACGGCTGGATTCAGTTTCCTCCTTTGGCGATTCTCGATGTGGACGTTGGAAATGAACCGCCTGCCAATTGCAATCAGACCAAAATCTGTTTGGAGGTTATTCCAGATTACTTTTTAGCTGCATTCAGCTTTTTAGTTTCTACTTCTGATTTTAGAAACAAAAAGTGTTTTCTCCGCTTATATGAAGACCTTTTTTTGTTGACAGACTTTGGAAAGGGGAAAACTTGCATGCCTGAGCCTTTTTGTAAGAGGTTCGAGTTAGTCTCCTGAACCACCAGGATTAGTGTATGAGGCTCAGATCCACTGGGTCACCCATTTTAACCCACAAACTCACCCATTTTAGCCCCCACTTCAAAACTAAAAAAAGAAAGGTTGCATCTGAAGAAGTTGCTGATGCTGCTCCAGTTGTGAAGCCACCAAAGTTCTATCCAGCTTAAGATGTCAAGAAGCCCCTGTCAACAAACGCAAGGCTAGACCCCCCAAGCTCAGGTGCATGTATTGATGTATTGTATCACATTTATGTTATGTATACAAATAATTTGGTACGAGTATTGAATCAGTTTGTCTTATTTAATAAGCCATGAGCTGGTAATATAAGCCGAAACAAACACCCCCTAATCTGTAAGTTAACGTTGGTGAACATGGACTTTGAATGAAAAAAACACAAGTAATGAACAAAATTCACAAGGCAAACGTCAGCCGAGGGCTTGCATAAAAAGGTAAAATTACAACTTTTGTTTAGGGGTTGACTAGATTTTGGCTCAATTGCCATTGTAGTTGGAAATACAGAAATAGTGTTTTTAACGATATACAAATACAAACTCGACATCGGCATGTACAACACACACCTCATAAATGTTAGAAACCCAGAATTTGAAAGCTTGAACCACATTAAGACAGAGCATACGATACGGGGATGGATTTGTACATAGAGAACCGCAAAACATGTATGCGCGTACGAGGTTCAAGCGGTTCTAAGCAATGTATTTGTTTAAAACCCAGTATTTTTTTACTTTAAAGTAGGCTAAGATGAAAATGTAATAGTCAGTTATTATAAAATACATGAAAATTCTTGATGGATTTCTTAAGATACAGTAATTATTAAGCACCTAAATATGCTTTTCCGAATATCCCTTTACAAGCTGTGTAAAAATGCTAACAGGACCATTGGCACAGGTTTATGAGATAATAGTTGTTGCTGGAATCACAAAGGGCTTTACAGTACAAAAACAAATTCTTGAACTGGAAGTGAGGCTGAAATTGATACCATGCGGCCACATATGCATGATGGAGGCTCGGGAGCTGTGGCAATGGATATGAAGTCCCCCTCACGTAATGTACTATTTAACAGAAAAGAAATAGAGTCCAATTAAAGGATCATACGCATAAAGAATCATACGAGATTGTGAAGAGATGGGACACATGACACATCATGTTTGAATTATCTGAAAGACAATTGAATTGCAACTTATCTCTGTCACAGATGAACATGAAGTATGTCACTTTTTCCTTTGCTTTTTCCCTAAATTAAATCTACTTGCAAAATCACTATAGACAATAAAGTTTGATGTTGGGTACGGAAAAATGATAATGCAATAAGCGTGATCGAAAAGTATAACAGGGCTCTAAATTTTTAAGGTACTAATCGAGTTGTTTTTAAAATGATTCTTAAAGTTTGTTTTAGCTAAAGCGTGAATGACGAATATGTTTACCATCGTTGTGAAATTTTGTAGGAAACTGAGCTTAGGAGGATGAAGACTCATAGACGCAAGCCACACTTTCTTGGGATATGTATTGTGCTTCGATCACTTGCCCGTGTCATCAACAACTACACCTATATTTCTCGATGGGGACGAAAACGACGCCCGCTAACTGTAGGTACTGATGCAAATTTATGTTTCTTATAGACGTGTTGAAGCACAGGTTTATATGTTGAGCACAAGGTAAGCGAGTCTGACATGTTGTGTTTGAGTTTAACCACTAAAATCTTCTATAAGCTAGGATGATTCGTTGCTTCTGAAAGTTAGCTTCTTAGAAAAAAAGGTAGCAACAGGTCGTACTAGATGTTAATTATTGTTTGTATTAGTAGCTTATTTAGCAGGATTTTGAGATAAGCTCCTTTTTTGGCTTATTTCGAAGGGCTTTGATTCTATGTGCTTATAATGTGCTTATAATATTAAAGCTAATATGGCATCTACATGCTATTTGGACATCCCTTTATAAACATTGACTTATATTGATGTTGGCTTATCACATGCACGCATTTTAATTTTCGGCATTTATATGTTTAGCTTGATCCTTAGTGCGCAAATACCAAGAAAAAAATGACTAACTTGCTTCCCACAAGCAAAAAGATCAGATGGTTTACCTCTGGGTCACTTAGTACTGTAAGTATGAGACGAATTGTTTTTATATGTAGGTATTTACTTAGAGATGCACGTTTATAGGGATGCTTTGGAACAGAAAGTGCATAGCATGCTTAGTGGATAGTACCCCTTGGTTATGCTTACAATCGATTAGTATTATGAAGTCATGATTTTGTGTTCTTTTTTACCACCTTTTAATCATTACTTTCAACATACACCTTTTAATCCTGTCATCATAAACTATTCTTTAATTGACAGAAAGACATTTACAATAGACCTTAAGAGGAATTTTTATATTATTAGAGTTTAGAAGTTATGTGAATAAGCCAAGAGGTTGTTGTGCTAAAACAACTTTTGGACCACTTTTCAATCATTACTTTTAACATACACCTTTGACCCATTTTGATCCAAACATGACTTTTATATTGTTGTTTGTTTCAGGTGTCAACATTTGTGATGTCCTTTAGGTGTTGTCATTTCTTAGACAATATGATGAAGTGGTGGTAGTGCGCATTGCAGACTCTTTTTTTGATCACACATGTTGCGGCTGGGCAAATAGGGGATCTTGATGAAGCAATGGAAATGGGGGCTGGAACATGTTGCATATCTTCAAGTGTACATATTTTAAAAAAAAACCGCGCTTCGAGTTACAAACCTCGTTGTATTAATAAAATACTATTATGAACAGTTACATATTATTAAATTTTTACCTCCTTTACCAAGTTGCTAACAATCTCTCTCACTTAAACATGTACTCCTTCATACGTGTTCTTCTTCCCCTCTCTCTATAAACCTCAGAATAACACATGTTCTTCTCTCTTAGGCTTAAATTCTATATCCACTCATCTACCACCAAACCTTCCAAATCTGAAATCTTTAATAGATTAAAAAAACCTAAACCCAAATAAAAAAAACTAATTCGTTGAGATGAAGATGGAAAAAAATGGCTCTAATTCCATGTGAGTTTATCTACCTCAATTAAAATTTTGATGTTGAGTATTAATATATTTTTGGTTTTTTTCTTTAATTTTTGTTTTTGATTATGGGTTTTGGGTAAAGATGTTAGAGCTCTTGGAGACGCTGGCGCATGTCCGTGAGGTATGGTGACACATGATGGCCGAAGCAGTGAGCCGTTGATGGAGAAAAGAGATAAATTGGTAATATACTTAAAATGTTTCCTTTTAGGGGTGGTGTGAATTTTTGTATTAATTTCATTTTTAGATAAATTACTCTATTATAAATTGTATGTTAAAAAAAGGTTTAGAGAATTGGAGGCCCGACTAGAAAAGATGAAACTCAAGATGATATGCATTTTTGTCAATCAAAGTTGACTTTTTAAATCCATTTTCATTTACCTTTAATATGTGCTACATGCTTTGCAATTGTGATCCTCCTATTTATCATATCATTAGACATTTGTTTCTTGGGAGTGTAAATATCAGTTTTTACTTTGTTAATTATTGTGATAATGTCTTTGGATAGTTTCTGAACTTCATTTATGAGAAAAGTGTTACTAGGCGCAATTTGAAATGATAATTTTATTTTCATGATCAGTGCTTTCCTACTAAAAACGTGGTTTAAAACAGTTTGTAGTTTTACGGTACGCAAATTGGGTGATTTGGGTGAATTGAGTATCTATCAAAATGGGTTCCAACCGAAACAGTTCATGTTGTAGCACGCGTCGGCCACAAACACTATTTTTGTAAATTAATATTGCCTTTAGCATGTTTTGTCATTTTTAAAATTTATAACAGCTAATTAGTGCTTTAGTTACAAATTGTTACAAATAGATTTTTATCATAAATAATAATCACACCTTTATGTACCTCATGGCTCATGATTAAGATTTCGTTTCCCACAGTTAATGGGGGCCAAGAGGCGGCTGCGCAGAAGGCGTTAGAGTTGTTGATTGGTTTGGCTGGGATTGAGCTGAGGTTTTTGAGGAGGCAGTTGGTGGAGTTGGTTGGAGTATGTTGTAGATTGTGGAAGCGAAGAGTTTAGAGGAGGGGACTAGGCATTTGGAAATTGAGTTTGTGGTTAAGTTAGCAATAGGACCTTAACTAGGTAGCTTTAAATGCAGACTGAACTGAGCTTTCTTTGGAAATTGAGCGCAATAAAGTTCCACAAGTCTGTGTAGCTTTTACTTAGTTGTACAACACCTAACTGTCCATACATGACTGCCATATTGACATTTGATTGCCTTTGTTTTTCTTTTCCCCGTTTCTTCATGTTTTTCTTATGGCAAAATACTGAATTTTTTCCTGTTGTGTGATGTTTTCTCAAGAGAATATTTCGAGTGTCACGGCCCAAAAGGTGAAGAAGTGAATGATCGAAATATTGGCAAGCTCTGTGAATATGCTGGGAGAAATCCTTTACGTCTTTCGAAGGTACCTTTTGTGTTTTGATGTAATTGATGCGATTTTAATTAGATTTTTTATTTGTTCAGTTCTTATCGGGGAATGTAGTCACTTGGGTTATTGTAGAACACAAGTTTGACTTACACTTAGACACATGCAATATAGAGATTTACTCTTAAAACACTTCTATATTTTCTTAATAGAAGCAACATCTATCTCTTATGTTAATCAGGATGTGAAAGTAATTTTTTTATGTATCGTGTCATTTTGACTAACTTTTCTATTTTATGTCGCGTTTATGTTTAAGTTAGTATAAGCACAAATATGTAATTAATAACATGACTATATTATTTTAAAAATTGCAGGAATGATTATATGTGTTGTCCGGTGATATTAGTTTAAGGTGTTTGGCTAAGATTATTTTAGAGGGCATTCATCGAGGAGCAATTATGAGTAATAGTGTTAATGGGAGTCTGAGAACTTGCATAAAGCTTATGGTAGCTTACTTATCATCACGTACAATGGCTTACATAGAGGTACTCACACTAGACGCCTTCATCATCTCAAAGTGGTTTGTTTCTATCGCCCTAAGTCACAGGGTAACAAGCAAGCGGGTAGCAGTCACTGGCACTAGCTCAAAAGCGATGTGTAATAAGTCAGAACAAGTACTTTGTGGTTCAGGTGTCATTCCCCAAAATACTTTTTCTCCAATTTCAAAATAACAATATTTAGTGTCAAATATGATGATGGCAGTTATCTTACTTCTTATGCAGGGCTTATAGAAATGTGGCGCGGTGGTCTGCTGCACCTAAGTAGGATATTAGTTGTCGAGTAATTTTGTACTTTTGTTTGGCTTGCATATTTTAATGGTTCACACAGGCGGAGCGGAAAAAGGGGTGTTAGGGACTGCTAATTAAAAGAGGTCGTTGTCTTTTCAAATTAGGTGTTTGGAGTTGCAAATTCCAAACTGCATATGTAACTCACATATCATCAAATAACCATTTTAGATGCGTAATCATAAATATACTCAAAACAACGTATATGTTATATTGAAATGTAGTCATCAGATTTGATAATCAATCCTAAAACAAGCAAACCCGGACATTTTTTTGAAATTGTTAATTTTTAAGTTGCTTATGCGTGTATGCTTATAAATGAGAACACAACTGATGCTATCAAACAACAACCTTATTCTTTCCTATATGTCAATATTATTTTTAAACAAGCAGATATACAAGACTTATAATCTACCATGTTAACAACCTTCAGGTAGCCTCGGTTGTAGCAGTTAGTAAAATAAATAGTGTTCACATTCCACCTACACCTGTCTCCTTCCTTTAAATACGTGTTTTCTTTCTTTGCTTCTTCGTCGATGACTCATCCAAAAATGACATAATTGCGCCTTAAAAATGTAGATGAGCTTATGTCAGATGCTGACTATTTCTCATTCATCATTCACACACAGTTCCACCATCACCGCCAACACTCTTTGGTTGGTTTTTGATTTTAGGTCGTAAACAAGCTGAAGATGAGCCCATTGTTTCGGATTCTAGACCCGCGAATATGATTGCAGGTATGGGTTTTTTTGTGATTATATATTTATGAATTGAGGTTTATTACATTATTTTTGCATTTTTGGATACTTTTGTTGAAATTGTTGGGTCATATGAATGATGTGTAGAGTAGAGCTGTATGAAGTGAAATTATTATATTTGCTGACACTTGATCGAACTCAAGGCCCAAGATCAGTGTCTTTTCTATACCTTTGTTCGTAGTATAATTGTCTTATCAAATATTTGGCCACCTTCCCATCATCACACGCACTTAGAAATTGGTAATTTTCACTGCTTTACTTAGTTTATGCCGATACACAAACATTTGAGCCTTAAATTTAAGACGTGGTGTCCCCTGCTGGAATTACATGTCTACTGTTGGAAATGCAACATTATCGTATACGCCTGTTGCAAATTTAAAATAAAATTAAACCTCGCCTTTACTAATGTTAGCATCACGTAAGGTCTAATTTTATTTTACGTGTGTGATGTTATGTTGCGCGACTGTAGTGGTGTTATGTAGCTTATAGTTTAGATAGTTAAGCAAAGTGGTATAGGTGTTGGATGCTTTGGTTGGTTAAAAGTTCTGGATGTTGATCACGCTTGGTTTTTGTAATTTGTGGAATTAAGTTTCGAGTAGTTATAATACGTTTAGATACATTTTCTGTTTGCTTAAAGGATGTGGATAGTTATCCTTAACAATTTTGTCGGAGAAGTGGCTTTATCCGGAGGTAAAACTGATAAAGGGGATACAGATGATATTCGAACCGCGTTGAGTGATTTTAATTGGCTAATATCATATACCACGTTTTCTATATAAAAGTTGAAGAATTCATAGTGATTATTGGTTGTTTATGCAGATGATCTTATTAGTAATGTTACTTAATTGCTACTTAAAGTTGTTATGTCGTTTGTCTTAATGAACTAGATTGAATCATGCGTTATACATTGGCAAGTATTATAAGTTGTTGTATAATTTTGCTGCATTATTAAAACTCTTGGCCATTATAACAGAAGTATGGTCAAGCTGGTGGAAAATTTGTTGCTAGGCATGATGGGTATTTCATTTGAGGAGGTAGTGATTAAACATACAATAAAAGCGATCCAGATTCTAACGAATGACATATTAACTTATCATTCCTAATGTAGGCTGGTATTAGAACATGACCCATTAACTTATCATTCCTTTTGAAGGGTGATGACATCAAATAACGTCACTTTTATAGCATCATTTATCCCATGTAAATTACCCATTTTGTATAATTATTGTAAGAATTGTTACTTAATCATTTATATTTGAGAATTGCAGTAATTATGGAGTACTTTGTGAAGATTAGCAAAAAGGCGCGCATTCTGGAGCTTAAACGAAGAAATCTGAAGAAAAATATTCTGACATCCAGTACGCCGTATCCATCAAGGAAGATACGGCGTCTATGCCTGCACTACACAAGAAACCACAAAGAACAAAGTCCAATACGCCATATCCATAAGTCTTTTATATGTCGTATCCAAGATATAGTAACAAAATATTCTGAAAGATATTAAAAGTGGTCCCTACTCCAAGAAACTCCTGATACGCCGTATTCAACTCAATTGATACGCCGTATCGACCAAATTCCAGACAGTATAAATAGAAGGCATAAAAATGAGTTTTAGGTGTGCTTGATCATATTTTTGATACCCTAATCATAAAAGTCGATTTTCAGAAGACAAGAAGAGCAGAAGAGGTCAAGCAAAGCTATTAATTCCATAGGAAACATCTTGTAATCTCCTATACTCTAGTAATCGTTTGATTTTTGGTATCATTCGTTTAACTCGGTTAGTTTACCTTGGTTGAATTATTATTATTGTATTGATTACGATGATTAAGGGCTAATACCAGCCATGATTATGAAGATTTAAATGTTTGGTTTGTTTATATCGATTGCTTAATTTATCGTTGATTGCTTGTGTATGTTTATCAATTTATACTTGTTTACGTGTTTTTGTATGCGACCTATCACTTCTATGGATCTAGTGCATACCGACAAGTTAGCTAGATGCCGAGATGGCTTCAATATGTGATTTATATATCCTAGAACAATTAGATTACAATAATGTCTTTATATTTTACCTTGGATATGTGAACCAAGTTAGTCTAGCAGGTGTCTAGGTAAACATATGACGTACTGTATCTTTTGGTCAAGACTTGACAGTGGACTACTAGAATGTAAAATTACCATTAAGCAGTAGTGGGTTTAAAGTCTCCATTGAGCTACGGATTAATAAGTTCACATTATTAATGTCCTAAGATAGATTTTAAATCAGCAAATAGGATGCTTATGTGGATGCATTTAATTGTGACAGCACTTTTACGTGTTAGGTTTTTAGGAAGATGTATCCCGCCTAAATCTCTAAATCTTGGAATGATATGCCGCCTTGAGATAAGCACGCATTGCACTAAATAAACAAACCAACGTTTTAATTGGATTAATCATGGTCAATACAGTTTTCTTATATTTGGCTAGACCGCTCTTCTATCTTTTGTTAATCTGCTTGCGTGTGTTATTGTGTCTTAAATTGATCTAAGTTACCACAAAACCCGTTCCAGTCTTTGAGACTGAAAAACCCCCTATCCATTAGAATTAGGATTAACATAGGTTTAACATAGATTAGAACTAACATAGTTTAACTTAACCTAGTTTAGTTAACCAAAATATTGATAGAATAATATATTAACGTTCTCGCTCTTAGTGATCGACACCCTGCTTACCAATGAAACTACATATGATCGAGTATACTGCCCGTTAAAGTGTTGTTTTAGGTAAAGTCGACAAAATATAAATGTAAAACTTGATAAATAAATTACCTACACACAACGACACATCAAGTTTTTTGCGTCGCTGCCGGGGAGTGAAATTGTTTAATCTTTGTTTTTATTTAATATTTTGGTTTTTAACATTAGATTAACTTAACCCCTAGAATTAGTGTAATTTAGATTAGTATAATATTTGTTTTATTGTTTTTAGTTTACTATTCTGGTCGATAACCTGATACGGTGTATTCAAATTAATTGAATACGGCGTATCTAACTTACCTAACTGATGAGGTGTCATTTTATACACTTTTTCGGGGTCGTTTAACCCCTTAAATCGTGCATTTATGCCCAAAATAGGTACTTAATCGTTCTTTTTCAGGTATTTCACATTTGGAAGACATTTGGAAGAATTACACGTGACTTGGGCTCATTTGGAGAAGAAACGGACAAGACTACGGACCTACACCGACATCACTCAAGATAATGTTCTCAGCAGCTGGAGACGGCGTCACCAATACAACGTGACACCGTCACAACGAAGACCAAGACGGCGTCACAGGATCTCAAGACGGCGTCAGAGTACACGACCCAGCCCATTATCTAGAATATTCTCTATCATGACGGCGTCAAGACTAAAACGCGACACCGTCACAGCGATTTTCCTATATATACAAACCCGAATTTAGAGTTTTGTGTGTGTAACTTTAGAATAAAAGAGGGTACGAACCCTAGTTTGTTTAGCAGCTATTACGGACGATTTTAGGGCCTAAAAATCCTATTGTACTTCCTCCAATTCATGTTTTAATCAAGTAAGGTTTACTTAATCATTCAATATGTCTTGCTGTGTGATTATTTATTATTCTTGCTTTATTTTTAACATGCTTGGCTAAACCTCCTATTGTGTTTATTTATGATTGTATGAAACCTAGAATGTAGATCTTAGTGGTGTTGCTTCTTTTGATGGATATGCATGTTAGGTCTTAGAAAACCAGCATTTGTCTGTATCGCTGTTGATATGTCTAGGAAAACATGATTGTTTAGAAAGGATACCATCGGATAACAGTCTTCATACTACCTTGCCCCCTAATATGGTTGATCCACTTTTAATATATTTCACATGCACTTAGTATACTCCTAGGGGCCTTGTAATAGTCTTCATACTACCTTACTTGTGCGTTGCTCTAACGGAATACTAAGTAGACGGCGGGTTCGTGTAATTCGTTCATGACTTAGGAAATAGTTACATAGATCATTACAAGAGTGACAAAGCAACAACACTAGGAGAAGCAATCTAGGGAGTAATACATGATTAAATAAACAAAGTCTTTTATCTTATTGTTATCACCATTAGCATAGTTTTCATTTAGTTTAAATAGCTAAAACCAAACCTCCTCTCAAACATATGATTTACCTGCTTTCCATAAAACATAAAAATACAAAAAAATAATCTTCTCTCAACCCTTAGATTTCTGTTAGACCGTGATCAAGCCTTCCCGACCTATCCCCGAGTGAACGATAACAACCCCTCGAGTCTTGCCTATACTACTACTACAACGATTAGGTGTTGTGCCTAGAGAGTTGTAAAACTTCGTGTAGAAGTCCTACGACGACCGCATCAAGTTTTTGACGCGCCGCCTGGGGAATAGTTAGGTTCTGATCATAGTTTAGCTTAGTTCTACTCGCTTGAATCCTTTCAAGTGAGACTTTAATTCCGCATATTAGCTTTCTTGTAGTCTATCTTTTCTTTATGCTATTTGTTTCGTAACTCATTCTCGTCAACCACAATGGGAGACGAGAATCCTATCCGTACTCTTGGAGACTACTCCAAACCAAGCCACGAGGGCTATAGGAATACCATTGAGCTCCCCGTAGGGAATAACGTGGTACCTCTTCGATCCGACACCATTCGGTTGGTGCAAAACGGATGCTTATTCCACGGACTTCGGTCTGAGGATCCAAATCAATACCTCAAGGATTTCTTTAAACTTGTGGACTCACTTGACCTTGACAGTGACAATAGGGAAAGAATGTAACACCCCCAAAAATGTGTCGCATCGGAAATGTGTCCGGGGGCGTTACTTCATAATACACAGCGCTAGATACAAGAAAACGACCTCTAAATGTGTCGTTTGAAAAGTAATCTCGTTGATTTTCTTGAAATTGATATAACATCTGTCCCATAATTGCATCACAATGAAAAGCTTGAAAGTAATACAATGAGATTTGATCATTTGTATGTATGTAGAAATCCATGAATGAAATCTTGTCAAATTTAGACTCCAGTGCACATCAAGTAGGCCAAACATCTAATTCACCTGAGAAAAACATGCTTAAAAAGTGTCAACATAAAGTTGGTGAGTTCATAGATTTGTTTAAGTATAAATGATGAACCAAAGTTCTGTAAAGTGTGTATGACCGTTTCAAACCTTGTATGTTCCCCAAAATGCATGTATGAATGTCATCAATCAAAGAGTTGTAAAATATGCATGACCATTTCAATCCCCAAATAGTCACAAAAATGTACGTATTAAAATTGGACCGCAATTGTTCAAAGTATGTATTGCCACTTTATTCAAGGCAACGTAAATGTTCAAGTGTGTATCAAACCATGATTACCATTACTCTAAGTTCATGAAACTGTGACGTAGACTTGTATGTATGCCACTTTATTCAAGGCACAGTAAGAGTGTACCCATCGTAGGTGATCCCTCCAAGAACACCCGGGCATTAATGAAAATAATATGTACCCATCATAGGTGTCCCCTCCAAGAACCCGCGGGCATTTATGAAAATGTTCATGTGTATGTAATTGTTGGCCCTAAAGACTCAACCAATCGTGTTCCGACATGTTATAACGTTCGTTTGCCCAATGATAGCTAATCACCCGGACGAGGATTGTCAATACCGAATAGATCTATTTCATAACATTCGCGCTCACCCTCCAAGTGATTTCAGTTCATGCAACCTAAGCTAATCCGTAATCATAAAAGTATAGTATGTGTTGCGTTCAAAAATTAAACTAAGTATTGTATCTCCTCGCGAGATATATAAATGAGTATGTAAACCAAACAGGTAATCAACCATGTAAATGCATTTGTAAACAAGCATGTTCTCACCCCAAAAATATATGTAAAACCAGTAAAACATGGGGCTATAAACTCACATTGATGTTGTAGAACGATTTGCAGAACTGCACATATTAAGCACATCACAAACGGAAAACCGGAACGGCTCGATCAAGAAGTTGCAGCTTAACTTAACTGCTAAGTCCCACTAGCCTAGGATAATGAATTTGGGTTTCCCGATGGATAGTCACCTCAACGCGACATGTTGAGAAAAGATTTAGATTTCAAGTTGTAGTAGTTTGGTGGTTGGTTCGGTAAAATAACTCAAAAGTATATAATTCATATGGTAAATTATATAACAAAGTATGTAATATATTCCGTATATATTACCCATGAAAGATGAACAATTATATAATTCATATGGTGAATTATATAATAACGACCAGAAATCAAAAGATTAATTTGAAGTATACAATACCTTACAAGTATTATAAAACAAGTGTGAGTAAATAATTAAACCAAATGGTTTGACACGTTTTCGGAAATCACCAATTTATTAAGTAAATAAAAGTTCTTGCATAAACGTAATCGTACGTTTTAAAGTTACCAATTAAGTAACGGTGTTTCTAAAGTCTTACAAAGTTTATACTTTATTTTCTAGCCAGGATTTATAAAATAACATTTTATAAATTAGTATTTTGTTTGTTGTCGAGTTATTGTGAAATTATAATTTAAAACATCTTTAAATTATAACTTAGTCCATTTATCGTCCTTCAAAGACGATAGGAGTTGCATCTAAAAATAATAAGTATATACATTTTTAGAAATTTCGCCATGACCTTTTCGTTTATGTGACATTTCCCATTTTTACAAAACTCAACGTTTTCCACTTTTCAATCAACCAATCTAGGTTGCAAAATATATTCGTGTTTCAATATATATATATATATATATATATATATATATATATATACATATATATATTTAAGCGAGATTTAATAAATAACCTTTATTTAACCATTTTCCACCATTAACTAATTTAATATATATGAAATCTGGATATGTTTTTATTAGTCAAATTATATAAACCAAACACACCCTAAAGGTTTTTCCTGCTCACCCAAACACAGTCTTACGGTTATTCTGCTCACCCAAACGCCCTCTTACGGTTTAACTGCTAACCCAAACACCCTCTTACGGTTTTCTGCACACCCAAACGCACCCTGTGGTTTTTCTGCTAACCCCAAACACACCCTAACCGTGTCAAAACCCAGAAACAAACACCCCTTGTGGCTGTTTTATTAACCAAACGCACCCTTATTGTCAAATTGTCAAACCAAACGCCCCTATGACTGTTACTAATAACCAAACGCACCCTTGGTGCGAATATGTAAACCAACCGCACCCTAATCGGGCTGAGATCGAAACCAACGCACCCTTGGGGTT
This sequence comes from Tanacetum coccineum, assembly GCA_026074375.1. Lineage (NCBI taxonomy): Eukaryota > Viridiplantae > Streptophyta > Magnoliopsida > Asterales > Asteraceae > Tanacetum > Tanacetum coccineum. The sequence continues at coordinate 39,729 of BQNB010041824.1, forward strand.
GAGAAACAAAACCAACGCACCCTAATGGGTTATAATAACCCAACGCATCCTATTTTGGTGTTAAACCCGAAACTAACGCACTCTAATTTGATGAAAAACCAAACAAACGCACCCGCTGTGGTGCTTTCACGAAACCAACGCACCCTAGGTGCTATGAACCGAGACCAACGCACCCTCGGTGTTGTGTGACAGCCACCCGAACCAAACCACCTTCGTGGTGGTTCTCGCCACAGAAACAAACGCACCCTTGTTGGTGGTTGATGGTGACGATGATGATGAGGACGGTGGTGGTGGGGGGGCTGTCGTGAGGTAGCAGCCGAAAAAGGAAGGGGTGGCGGCTGTGGTGGTATGGTTGTGAGGAGAGGGTGACGGCGGTCGTGGTGATGATGACGTGGTGTGGATGCGGCGGTGGTGTTGGTGTCGTGGCGGCTATGATGGTGGATATAGGCAAGTGGCGGCGCGTGATGGTGGGGATCGGATAGATCGGGTGATGAGAAACGTTTTTGGACTCGGCCGGAAAACTCGCCGTAAAAGTTTTCCGGTGGCTGGAGGTGGCCCCGGAGCGACGGTGGTGTTCGCCGGAAAAAGAGAGAGAGATGGAGGTGTGTGTGTTTTTATAAGAAATGAAATGAAAGAAATATAAAAGTTTTTAGAGTAAACTACACCGTTGGTCCTTGTGGTTTGCGTTGACCAACGTCCCTAGTCCCTTGACCAAAAAAGTTGCACCATCCGTCCTTAAGTGGTAAACGTTTTCCGCCGTTAGTCCCTTAAGGGACTAACGGCGGAAAACGTTAGGGACTAACGGCGGAAAACGTTAGGGACTAACGGCGGAAAACGTTTACGGTCGGATGGTGACCCTTAAGGGACTAACGACGGAAAACGTTTACCACTTAAGGACGGATGGTGCAACTTTTTTGGTCAAGGGACTAGGGACGCTGGTCAACGCAAACCACAAGGACCAACGGTGTAGTTTACTCAACTTTATATATATATATTAAAAGTTATAAATTGAAATGATAAATGCCCAATAGTTTAGGGTTGATTATATAAATATTTCACAGGGACCAAAAGTGTAAATTTTGGTAATTAATGGTTCGGGGCTCGTTTGAACCACTTAACGGACGATTCAAAACACGAAACTTGCACCATTGCGTTCCAAATAATTTTACCCATAAAAACAAGTATTCACTCGACTAATTTTCATAAATGTTTTACACAATTTATTTAAAACGTTTATTATTTATTTGTATATTTCCGATAAACTTTGTCCGTAAAATGATCTTTTAATCGAATATTTGTGTCTTCAACAAACGTTATTGAATAAAATGATGACTAATTTATTAAATATTTTTATTTAATAAAATGTGTTAATTAAATATAATTTAATTATTTTCTTGTTTCTATAATCTTGCGAGAGCATTTCAGTCACTTTCTGTCTGTTTTCGGGTCTCGGGCAAAACTAAAAAGTTGTCCGGAATGTCGTTTTACATCAAATTGCTTTAGAGTCCGAGTCGTGAAAACGTGATCTAGTGGGTTGTTTTTGATACGTCAGCTTAGTAATAGCATATATATTTTTTGTTTTCCAGTCAAATAAGTTAAAAATAACTTTGTACATGAGATATGAAATAATAAATATGATTTATTATTTAAAATATGTTCCGAAAATTTTACCGATTACGCGGTAATTGTTTTTATGAGCCAATAAAAGGTCAAAAGTCAAAAAGTCAAGTCAGACCCAAAAAGTCAAAGGGTAAAATAGTCATTTAAATTTTCGAAAATTGCCTGATGTTACAAAGAACGCGTCTGCGTTTATTTTAATTTTCCCTTGAGCGCCTTCCAGCAGGATCCATCACCACATGGAAGGATCTTACTACCCGATTCCTTGCTCAATTCTTTCCACCAGAAAGGACTGGTATGTGCTTAATTACACATACATTTTTCCATTAAAAACGGACTTAAATGACCAAAACCAGACAAAAATGCAATATTAAGTTAGTTTTGCATTTGTGTTGTGCAAGAAAAAAAACGGATATTCAGAGAAAAGACGAAAAACAAAATCCCCAAAAACACAAAATAACCGACCACGGAATGGAAAAGTGTGTGAAGACAAAGCCAAATCAAAGCCAAAAGTCAATCATGTCAAAAAAGTCATCAGAAAAGTCAAACAGTCAAATCAGAGTCAACTCCGAGAAACTGAAGCAGAAAAGACAACTTGAGGGACTGAATTTGCCAATTCCCAAAGTTATAATACAAAGGAAACAAAGACAAGGGCTGAATTTGCAATTTAGTTAAAATGCAAGAAGAGGGGGCATTCCTGCCAACCCCTCATACTTGTATTACAAAAAGGACTAAGTTTGCAATTCGAGTTATAAGGTTGAGGGGGCATTTCTGCCAAACCATCAACCTTGTATTACCACAAGGACGAAAATTGCAAACCACTTATAAACAATGAGGGACACTTTTTGCCATTAACCCAAACTCTCACCCTGTTATTCCCCAAACCAAATTTCCCGCCAAAAGCACCCTGACCACTCACGGGTCTTCTTCCCCACATTTAACCTACAACTCCCATAATTACCCATTGGGTAAAAACTTCATCCCCTCCCCACTAAACCCTAATCCCATATCACCTTGCCATGTTGGCAATCCCCCACTTTTCAAAGCAAATCCTACGATGGGTATTAATTCAAGAAAGCACAGGGCAAATTCAATGGCTAAGATGAAGTTTGATTTCTACTCACAAAACAAGCACACCTTGCTTTTGTCTCTACAAAGAAACACAGGAAGAAGAAAAGAAGAGAAGACCCAAGACCTTACTTTTTAGTATAAATAGATGGCTCTTGTAAGCCATTAGGATCATCTTTTTCTTTTTAGCTTATTTTTCAGTAACTTTAGCTTAATGTCATTTTTATTCAAGTCTTGTAACATTTTAAGGTTTAATGAAAATTTGAAGGATTTGAGTATTAAAATTTTGTTTTATTTATAAGCTTTATCTCACTTGTTAAACCATCCCATAAGTTCTTTTAAGCTCTTTTGAACTCACTTAAGCTGTTTGAACCTGAGCTCTTAAAGATTTTCAAAAAAATTAAAGGTTTAAGCCCTTTTTCACTTAAAAAGCATTCCTGAGTGTGCAAAGTTGGAATGGAGCATGGTAGATTGTGGATGGCCATGGTTTTAGAGCCTCATGGGAGGCATTAGGATTGGTTAAACACTGAATGAGTGTTTAACTTCTGTTCCAAAAGCTAGGACCTTTGTAAGTTTCCATTTTTAATTTTTAGCTTATTTTTACTGTAGCATAGCTTATTAGGGCTTAATATTGCTTAATTATACCCATGTATGCTTATTATGCTAGCTTTGGTAATCCTAGAATGCTTATTTAAGTTTTAGAGTAAAATTGCAAAAATATAGCTTGGTATTGCTCATTTAGACTTAGCTTATTTAAAGTGCTTATTGGTTAATAAATTTCGTCTTAAGCTGCTTCAAATAGATTATTGGCCACTCTTTTCAAGTTTAGATGTTTAAAACCTCCTAAATCAGTTTTAAAAGGAAAAATGAATGCTTAAAGGGGTGTTTGGGTCAAGGATGAAAACGGGTCAAAATGGTATGGTCATGGGTTGGTGTCACTTTGCCAACTTTGGCTAGCATTATTAAGCTCTTGTAAGTCTGTTTTCCCAAATTTTCAAGTCCTAAAAGTATTTTTCAAGTTTTCTCATTGGTTCCTTAAATCTGTTAATTTTTAAAAAAGGATTTCATGAGCTTATTTGTTTAAGCCTTTGAAAACCTGAAGTAAGGTTTAGAATTATGTCATTTGTGTGTGTCAAAGATAGTTAGTTAGGTCCTTAGGTTTTACTTACATTTTATTCAATTCTGTCAACATAGTCTTTGTGATTTTAAAAGTCAAAATTTGCCCATTTTCATTCTCAGAAATTGGAGGTTAAATCAGTGTTTTAGGTGTTAGAATTTTGTGCACAAGTTCATTTTAAGCTACTTTTAATCTGTTTCTCATTACTTTTTGGCTTTGAGCTTATTAGGGTGCTTATTTTTAAGCTCACTCTTTTACAAAATTTCTTTGAAAAAACTGCCCTGGTGCAAAAGCCCAAGTTTAAGCCCGTCTTTCTCAGCTTATTTGTGTAGTAAGCATTAAGCTTTCTACATTTTTAGAAAGCTTATAAGCTCTTTAATAAGCCCCCAAAAGCCCAACCCTTAAGTCACCTTCTAGGTGGCTTATTTTTAAGCCAAAAGTAGGCTTGAGGCTGTTTGAAAAACAGCCTTAAGCTCACTAGCTCAATTAGCTTATTTGAGCTTGTGGCTTATTGTTTTTGCTTATTCCCTGTTGCTTTAGGTGAATTAAGTCAGTTTAAATAGCTTTTTAGGATTCTGAGCTTATATTGAGCTAGCAGCATTAAGTTTTAAAACTAGCAGGACTAACTTTAAAGTTAGAACTGCTAGGTTCATAAGCTCATTTGTGCTTATTTTGAGGTGCTTATTGGTGTTTCAAACCCCAAAATAAGAGGGGCTTATTGAAGCTTATTGGCAAATCACCAAGGCTGTGGGCCCCACTTGGCCTCAAGAACAGCTTAAGGGGCTTAAAATTAAGCCCCAAAAGCTGTCCCAACTGTTTGCAAAACAGTTATAAGCCCCTTGGCTTATTCCATTCTTTCCTTGCTTGTTTTTGATTTTAAGCTGATTCATTAGTGCTTATTAGGTTGGCCTTAAGCAATTTTGGCCCCATTAGTATAGTTGTAGCTTATTTGAGCTTATTTAGTTTAAAAAATTCTAAGTCTTAGTTGAAAAAAGTGTACACTTAGCTTAATAAGCCATTCTGTCACCTTTAAGCCCGTTTTCCAGCTTATTTATAAGCTTTTGTAAAAACTTGTAGTTATAAAAATTGCTTATTTATAAGCCCTTTTCAACTTTGTTAAAAAAGTTTTCAAAAAAAAAGGGAAAGTGGGAAGTCAGGGGTGAGCAAGACTCGAACCCCCGACCTCTACCACTCTCAACCCTTTATAAACATCACACACTACCGCTGCGCCCTTGGGTCTTTTCTGTAAGACCTTTGGGCGCTTTGGTATTTAAGGGTGTTTTGGCCATTTAAGCTTATAAGCTGTTGAGCTTATTTTGACAGCTTATTTGATAAGCTGGTCAAGCCAGCTTATTTTTCTTAGGACCGCCACACTTTCAGCTATTTTTTGTAAATTTTTCAGATTTTTATAAAATCTTTTAGTATTTTTTATAATTTATTTTCTTTTTAAACTTAAAAAAATCATAAAAAATAAAATATTAATCAGAAAAATATAAATCTTTTTTCTAAAATTTTCTTTTTTCATATATTTTGTAGGAAAAATATAAAAGTTTCTGTAGGATTAATTTTTCAAAAATTTACTTTTTAAAGAACGTTGCTTCCCTAGTTCTTGTCTTGACTCCGATTTTGTGATCAAACGACCTCCGTTTTTAGTCTAGTTTTTTTAAACTTCGTTATTTGTCATTTAGAATCTATTTTAGCTTTTAAATTTGTTTTAGGGTTTAATTTGCAAAATTTAGGTTTTTAGCCCTCGTTTTTCGTGCCCGTTTTAGGTTTTAAGTTATATAGCTTTCGTTTTTAGGTTTTATTTAATCGTTTTTGTATATTTAATTGGTAGAATTAGAAAACTCATTCATAAACCTTGTCATAATTCAGAAACAACCAATCATCAATCCGCCATTCGATTTTCCATTCAATGCCTCGATGGGACTGTAACGACCCGGGAACTCAAACTATCCGGTTACATATATTTTTTATTTAGTGAATTTAGACTTCCTTTTAGCCACGGTAAAAGTAATTGGTTGAGTGTTTACTTATTGATCTTATTAAACCCTAGCTCATAGAGACTTTACCCACTTACTGCTTAATGGCAATTTATAGTCTAGTAGTCTATTGTCCACGTCTTTACCAAAGGAATCAGTACGTTATTTGTTGATCCTAGGTCACCTGGTAGTCTAACTTGTTCACATATCCTAAAGGTAAAGGTAGGGCATTAACTATGGTCCTATTGATCTAGATATATAAATCACTATATGTAGAGCCATCCCGGTATCTAGCTAACTTGGTTGGTATCACTAGATCTAGTTGAATGATAGGTCGCATACAAAAGAATGTAAACAAGTATGAACTGAGAAACATAAATAAGAAATCAATGATAAATTAAGCATTCGATATAAACAAACTAAACATTTAAATCTTCATAATCATGGCTAATAACCAAGGGTATTAGCCCTTAATCATTATGAGCAATACAAAAGTAAGAATCTAACCAAGGTAAACTAACCGAGTTAAATGAATGATACCAAAAATGAACGATTACAAGAGTATAGGAGATTACAAGGTGTTTCCTATGGAATTAGTAGCTTTGCTTGACCTCTTCTGCTCTTCTTGTCTTCTGAAAATCGACTTTTGTGGTTAAGGTATCGAAAATATGATCAAGCTCACTGAAAACCTGTTTTATGGTTTTCTATTTATACTGTCTGGAATTTGGTCTATACGGCGTATCGAAAGAGATGGATACAACGTATCAGGGGTTTCTTGGAGTAGGGACCATGTTTGATATCTTCCAGAATATTTTGTTACTTTATATTGAATACGGCATATGGATGTTTCCTGGATACGACGTATTGAACTTTGTATCTTCGTGGTTTCTTGTGAAGTGCAGGCACGGATATGCCGTATCTTCCTTGATGGATACGACGTATAGGATGTCAGAACAGTAATATTCAAATGTCTTCATTTAAGCTCCAGAATGCGTGCCTTTT